>ML119871.1:0-64731 GCA_003788565.2 Ascobolus immersus RN42 | reverse complement strand
GAGGGTCGGAACGCAAATCTGCGCTCCGAAAGAGAGTTTAGCTCTCTCGGAATTGCATTGTGCTTTACCGTCACTCTGCCAAAGGTTCTCTTCAACGATCCCGACGACGAAGTCGAACTTCAAAACATTCACTGCACTGGGACGTTTAGCTGGCGTAAAAAGCAACATTCTGAACCCCGAAATGATTGCATCGCCTACGAGGGCATTGGAAGATCGGAAAGGCAGGATTCTCATCTCGGCCCAGACGAAGTAGGTCAACTAAAGGCACTTTTCCAGCTAGATTTGCCTCTCTGTCCGGGTCAGGACCGCGTTCACCATGGAAGATACGCCGCCATCAGACCGATGAGAATCGTCCCTCGCCGCAACAAACAACAGGCTGTTAGAGCTTTCACGGTTTTCGAGTGGGCAAATCGCAGGGATGAAAATGACTTGCTGGTTATTCGGATCGAGTCTATCACGAGAGCTGTGTGTTTGGTCCCTATTCTCCCAACTCTTGCCAAAGTCGACCGTATACCCAAAGGCTCCAGCAGGCACTACGAAGCACCCGCGGGTATATTCGCATCCGCCGAAAGGTTCATTCTCAACAATCGAGTTGACCCGGAAACTTTCAACACATATTACGCACACACTACCCACGACGACATTATTCTCAGCGATAAAGGCTCGTTTTCTGATGCCGAGTTGGACGAAAACCACTCGGATAGTAACGAGGACCCAAATTCGTCGTAAGCCCCTGGGAGACCATCAAAGTCGAGCCCAGATCGCTATAGCCGACCTTCGCAGGGCCCAAAATTTCGAGCGGAACGATCTTAGGTTCAGGGATTACTATAAAGTTGAAATCTCCGCCCTTTCTTTCGAGAATGAAACCCAGTATATACATAACGATAGTCCGTAGTTACACGCACGAAACCGATCTTCAGTTAAGTAGTTGCTTAGTAGTCAAGTAGTAACCCAAATAGATAAGCATGGAGTGTTGCAAGATGTTAGGCTGTCAAGGAAGGTGATCAAATCGCACAAAGCGCGACCGCTGCACAATCATGAAGATCGCAAGAAGCGTGCAACTCTTTAGCAAGATCGCCCTAGGCGTGCCACGCACTAGTCTCGGTAAAATAGCCGGATTGCTAGTGCGCACGGCGTGGGGAGATCGTGCCACGCGCCCACGCTCCCACGCCTCCCCACGCTTCCCCACGAAGTTTGCGGCGTGGCACGGGGGGTCCTTTCACGGTGATGAGGAACCTTGATGCGATTTCCTTTAGTATCTCCCATGGTGTAAGTGTCGAGAGCATAGTCTCCTTGCATCTTTGACTGCGCCATAAAGCGACGAGAAAGCAGAATGCCGTAAGGAGCGTCAGTTTCGGTAACGAACAATGTGACACGTGCTTGACAGTTGGCAATCTTCAGAACAGTGCGCCATTTCCAGTTGATATGATGGACACTGCCTGCTGCCGTCTTGTAACTGACTCCCGTGACTGGTAAAAGCAAGTGACGAGCGCTCAAACCAGTGACCACAGTCATCGAAATCAAGCACATCAACGCACCACCATCAATGAGAAAGGCACCCAACGCTTTCCACTGAGGCCCCACCTGAATCAAACCATACGTGTAAAACAGGCGATGATGAGCGACTGACTCCTCCTCGCCCAACCACATATCCACCACGCCAGCATCTTGAGCAAGCAGTTGAGAGGCCTGGGCCACCAGATTCTGAAAGAACGACGCAAACACCGCGGATGTATCCATATCATCGTCATCAACAACCACCGCGTGCCGGCCACGCTTCTTTGGCTCAGAACTCTTCATGAGGTCAGCCCAATGAGACCGCACGCGAGGAGAACCATTCAAAACGTCGGCGAGAGAAAAAATAGCGTCGGAAACACCTGGATGAGCAATGCCGAATTTGATGTGACGTAACAACCTGAGAGCCAATGCCCATGGAGAATCCTCATCCTTGTCCACCAACGCACGAATCGGCGGGACCTCATGACGGCTACGGCGAGGCTTCTTCTTTGCCAACCGAGCTTTCTCAGTGGCCAGCCTAGCCCGAGCGGAAACAGCTTCTACGAAAAGTTTCTCAAATTCCGGATCCTTGAGCATAGTCTGAAACTGTTCCTTGGAAGCAGAAGGCAATTGGGAGCTTGCGATATCGGTTGCTTGATCACCCGAGCCGAATCACGAACTGCATCACGGACTGGATCAAAAGGCTCCACTCTGGCACGCTTGTTCTGAGAAGCATCCTGAGCCATAGAGCGTTTCTGTGCATCAGCCATCAAAGCTTCGGCGATGGAGACACTAGACACCGGGGAATCCACCAAACCAGCAAAATCCACCACGCAGTTTGACAATGCCTGACTCTGAGGAACCTGAAACGTACGCTCAACATGAATCGCCGGAAATTCGGGTTCCTCCACTGGTACAATGCGAGGTTGACCCAACTCCACGGCATTCGCCTGGGAGATGACCCTAGAGACTGGGGGAGCCGATTGGTCGCGCTTGGGGAACGAGTATGGGACCCCAGCACCTTGGAATGGTTGAGAAGGTGCGGCTTTCTGGTACTGCTGAGACGATGGAGACGGGCCATCCCTGCGAGGGTTGTACTGCGGGCAGTGCTGGGCCTTATGACCATAACCACGACAATTGAAACACATCATTTGTTCATCCGTATTCATAGGAGCATACTGAATCTGAGAGTCACTCGGAGCACGCTGATGATGTGGAGCACGGTAAGTCGGATTCTGTTTATTGGCAGGATGCATCTGGGCAGTCAACTGCAACGATTGTACTTGAGAAGACAGCTGACGAAGCATCTCCATCATGTCAGGCTGTCCTTGGACCACCGGAAAAGCAGAAGACGCAGGTGCATAACTAGCAGAAGCATGGTAAACAGGAACCTCAACATTCGTCATATGAGTCCAAGCCCTATCCTTGTCGGTCAAAAAGTACTTGCGAGCAACACGGGCGAGTTGTTCTGGAGTGGTGGCCGTTTCCTGAGAAGCACTCAAACGCATGGTGCGGCCGTCGCGCTCATCATCGAAGCCTTTGATCCACAAGTCTGAAAAGCGAGCTGCATAAGTCTGATCCTTATCATCAGCATCCACCAATGCGTCACTCAAGGCTTCCAACTCCAAGATATATTCTTTGTAGGAGCGACCATTCTGACTTAACTGAGACATCCTGGTGATGGCAGCCCAGCGAGCCTCTCCTGCTCGTTCCTTTGTAGAGGTGTTCGATTGATCGCCAAAACGACGAGTCAAAGCTTTCTTAGCCTTCTCGTAATCCGAGCGAATGTCTGGAGTCAAAGCCAAGAAGTATTCCAGGGCGACACCACCCAAAGACTGACGCAGTCTGAGTTTCTTGAGGGTCGGGCCACGGGCTTCCGCTGACTCCCGCTTTGCTTCCGACATCGCTGGATCCAAAGCATCAATCCTCAATTCCTCCTCTGTCTCAATGGCTTCAAACACCTCCGAGATCAATTCACCCTTCAATGACGAGAACGTAACCAATGGTTGTTGAGAAGTATAGGTACCCATTGTTGGACGACGTCGTGTATTCACTGCTCGATGCAACAAAACCGAATTTGTAGGTGATTGAGGTTCCAACTGGTGATCCGTCCTTGTGTTGTTATTCGACTGAGGCCACCACTTGGGAGGAGATCCTGGGCAATCCGGGCTAACCACCGGAAACGTGTTTTCTTGGACAGGTATATCCTCGTCGAGTAATGATGATGATTCTGACTGAACCAAAGGTGTCGAAGAGCCGAGAGGAGTTTCGATAGGGGACACCAAATCCAATGACAACCACCCTGTAGATCCTGGTGGCGGAAAGTAGGTTTGTGCGAGCGAGATTCTCGTATCTCTCCAATCTTCGATTTCTACAGCTTCTTTCCAGTCAGTGCCTGTTGCTTCTTCCTCCTCCCTCAATCGGTGTAAATACCCTTCCAACTCAGATGCACCAATCCCAACCTCAGACGATGATGATTCACGACAAAAAGGACGAGGATGTTGTGGAAGTGGACGAGGAAGGAACGTTGTTGAGTGGGGAGAGTGAGGGGTAGGTGATGTATAAGAGGGAGGAGAAGCAACAGGACACTTGTCAAAGGGTGACTCATCTGATTTATACGCGGAAACCTTCTCCGAGCGACCTCTCCACAATTTCGCCAATGACGCAGTTGGGGACTCCTTCTGATGACCCGATGACCATTCACCAAAGATAGATCGCCACGGTGTCGTTTGAGTTGGCGTGTACTCATTGCCCATTGTCGCTCTTGTTGGTGTTTTCTGGTCCTCTTCGCTTTCTTCGTGACTGATGACCGTTTCTTCCTCCTCCTCAGCGAACACCCCTTTCGGAGCCGGTAGAGGTTCCCCATCCTCCAGCGATAAAGATTCCAATGCCGATTCCCAACTCTCCTCCGTTGACGTAGAGGTTACCGATTCGCAATACTCCATCTCCAAACTGCAAAATAACGCGCGCGTATCCGAAAAAGACGACTCCGAACGAACTAGCCCGATGGCTGCAAGACTGACTGTATGCTGACGATAATCGAGACTGTAAATCTGAAGGAAACGCTGTCGCTCTGGTCGAGTAGGGGACCAAAAATGACAGAACAAACGAAAAGTGAGGTGGTAGACGGGTGATGTATTTCATGAAAGTCTACTACTAAACGCTACGCCAGATAACCCATTCTCGCTAATAATATCCACGTGACCGCCAAGGCCCTAACACCGGCCTACTTTCTCCACCAAAACTGGTACATCTCCCGCCAACGCCACAACCTTAATTTTCGCAACAGAAATACAATTCGTGGCCTAAATCAAGCTCATTCCATCTTATCCCTTCCGTTAATGTTATAAATAGCTTGACCTAACCTGGTGGTGGAAGAGTAGCGTGAACTTTGCGATGTCGCCAAAACCTACTCTTGGCGTCTATCTGCCATGGGATTGTAATAATCCTCGACGTTAAGCCATTTGCAGAACTTCTATTGGACTAATGGATCACGACTGTACTTGTGGTTACCAGCCTGTAATTAGGCGATAGGCGATAGGCGATGGGCGTTGCTAACTGCAAGCCATGTAGTAGAAAGTATCATTGCCCTCAGAGCAGTATACACAAGGTCAAGTCGTCGACCTGGGAGAACCCGCGGTGGACCACGAGGCTTCGGCTGATGAGATGGGTTGCAAGGTTGCGCCGGTTCGACTCTTGTCCTTGTGTACTATTTATGTTCTAGCATTGTTTACTGATTCGAAGAGGAACAAAAGTGGGTTTGATTTGTGTGTTTCCGCAAGAGTTGTACACAAGGTCAAGTAGTCGAGCCGGGAGAACCCGCGGTGTACCACGAGGCTTTCGTGGCTGATGAGCTGGATTGCAAGGTTGCGCCGGTTCGATCCTTTGTCCCTGTGTACTATTCTTGTTTTGCTTTATTTCCTTCGATCGAGGAAACCATTTTGTAGCTCTCTAGCCTAAATGTTTAATTTTCTCCAACGAGTGTACACGGAGCAACTGGTCGAGCTGGGAGAACCCGCGGTGTACCACGAGGCTTCGGCTGAGGAGTTGGGTTGAAGGTTGCGCCAGTTCGATCCCTTGTCCTTGTGTGCTGCTTTTTTCGCTTCACCTCCATCGAGGATAAAAATTGTAACTGTGAAGTTTTGTTTTTCATCGACAACTGTACACAAGGTCAATTGGTCAAGCTGGGAGAATCTGCGGTAGACCATGAGGCTTCGGCTAAGGAGTGGGTTGAAGTTTGTGCCGGTTCGATCCCTTGTCCTTGTGTGCTGTCAGTTTTTTTTGCTTAGCACCTTTGAGGAATTATAATGGAGACTGCGCGCGCCACGGTGCATGGAGACGAAAAATTGCAAAGGAACTGTGTTGGTTCAACAAGGCAGACAATCACGCAAGGCCAATGCATAGTGTTTTTAAACAAACACCTCGCTTTTCACAACCACCTCGAGGTTAACGTTACCACAAATCAGTAATTTACAAGAACACGACGTAAAAGTAGAACATATCCTCAAAATTCTACCTACTCAGTACCTAACCGAATAAATCAAAATACACTATATCCCCCCCCTAACTTCTCCTCATGAGAAACTATCCCCTAACATCTCCCTAATCAAACAACCCGTGCCTCGAGCTAACCCCCACAACCGCCCCCTCCCTAGGCCACCTCACCTCCCACTCCAGCCCCAACCCCACACCCTTCCCACCCTCCAAATCAACCCCCCACCTCACAATCCCCTCCTTCTTCATCACCGCCACAGCTCTGTAGCCCTTCTTGCCGAGCCCATCTTCCTCCTTATCCTCCTCCTCATAGTCCTCGCCAATCTTTCCGAGCTTGGAATTAAGGTTGCCCATGAAACTATTCCTCTTGCCGCCCAGAATCGAGGCTGGCCGGGACGTAGACTTGGCGTTCTCTTGGTCGTGTTTAGTGGCCTCACCCGTGATGACCGGCTCACCGCCGAGTTCCAAGCCTTCGGGGGCGAGGACGTGGATAACCACCTTCTCGTCTTCGGAGCGGGGGACTTGGTCCATGACGACGAGAGAGACCGGGGTGTTACGGTTATTGACGATCTGGATGCCTCTTCGATAGACGGTGGCGGCTTCCTTGTTCCAGAGAGACATGCCCTTCTCCTTTTGGCGGAGCTTGGTAGGTTTCTTGTATTCGACCTCGACACTCGAGTCGACGCCAAGGGCGATGGTGAATTTCTCGCCGATGGAGGCTTTGGGGATGTCGAGGGTGCCGAGGAAGGTGCCGTCGAGGGTGAAGCCGCAGGTGCCTTTGAGGAGGGGGGTGCCGGTTGTGTTGAGGATGATTGCTTTGAGGAAGACGGCGGGGCGGAGTTTGGGGATGGTGAGGTGCTGGAGACGGGTGCGGGGGAAGGAGAGGCTGGCGAGGTGGTGGCGGCGGGGCATGGTGGAGGAGGGGATGGTGGTGGGGGAGGGGAGGGTGAAGGTTGTGGTTAGGCCGGTGGAGGTGGTTGTTGGAGTGGCGAATTTAAGAGCGGAGGGTGAGAGGGGGGCGGCGTCGGCGTCTTCGTCATCATCCTCCGAATCTTCTTCCTCTGATGAGGAATCTGTCTTCTCGTGGTCCGACTCGGACTCTTCACAGGCAAAGCCTTCGCCTGATGCGGCTGGCGAAGGCGAGCCACGGCGGCCAAAGGACGTTGCCGAGGAAGGTATTGGAGGCCCGTTTCACGCTGGCGCTAGCGATGCCAATAGTACCCTGGGCGAGGCTTGATTCTGGAACCTGGGACATTTGGGCCATCATCATGGGTTGGCCAGAGGGTGCCGCAAAGTTTGTTGATGGAGCGGCGCCGAATGCCTCGCCAGCGAAGCCACGGGTGGTAGAGTTGCCGAATAGTCCGCCATGGGGTTGCGCCGCTTGGCCAAACAAATTTGGTGGTTGATATACCGGCGTTGCTTGCTGCGGCTCCGACTCCTCTCCTCGCGAACGCATTCTCTCGGTGG
Source organism: Ascobolus immersus RN42 (assembly GCA_003788565.2). Lineage (NCBI taxonomy): Eukaryota > Fungi > Ascomycota > Pezizomycetes > Pezizales > Ascobolaceae > Ascobolus > Ascobolus immersus. The sequence goes on along the minus strand of ML119871.1, from coordinate 57,273 downwards.
CGAGACCTCTCTCTCTCTCGCGATGTGTCTCGCGGAGAGCTCGTTGTCGCTCATAAGCTGGATCATTCGCTTCCTTCTCCTGCCCAGAGTAGAGAATAGCCTTGTCACCGAGGTTGCTGTACCGAACCTCATCTTCTTTGGCGTAGCGAACATTCCATGGCTCCAGTCTCGGTGCGTGATCAGACAGTCCACGGAAGGTAGCCTGACTGGTAGTGAGCACCACCTCGCAGTTCTCCCAGGTCTCGCCAGTCATATTCCGGACATGAGCATGATACTCCAACTTCAAGACTGGGTTCGGGACCGAGGTGTCGAGGGAGGCATCATATCTCGGCTCCCAAGACGCACTGCGGACGAGATAAGTCAACTTGAGACCAATCTCGGCAGCCTCAGTCGCCGGATTCTCAATCCAAATGTTGACTCTGTAAGCCGCTCCATGTTTCGGGCCCCTCTCGTCCTTTCTATCCCTCCTCTTCTGGTCCCGCTCAGCCTTCTTCCGGCGATACTCATCGTCGAGCTTCTTCCACGCCTTCTTGCCTGGCCGGAAGACATTCTCCTTCTTCTTCTCCATAATGTTGATCTTGCGCTGGACCTTTTCACTGGCCTCTCTAGTCTCGCGAGCCTGAATCTTCAAAGAGTCTGACTCGACATCCTGGATCTTCATCCAATTCTGAAGTACCTCTGTTGGGTTCACGATATCTCCTCTCCCGTAGCTGAAGTGTGCGCCCATGGAGTTGATGGCTTCGAGGCGGATGCGTAGAGTCTCGAGTTTATCCTGGTGGCGAGCAGCCTCCTTCCTCAGCGCCTTCAATTCCTCCAAGAACTTGACGGCCTCATCACCAGCCAGCTCAGCAAGTCGTTCCTCGCTCGCCTCTTCCGGTTCCTCAAGGTCGGACTCCGAGTCAGAGTCATCAGAGTCGGCAGTCCAGAGAAGAGCGGACGAGAGATAGTCGACGGTGATGTCGCTGATGACGGCCTTCTCGGACTCGGCGGTGGTGGTGTTGGTGTAGACGCCCTCGACCTTGATGCTGTCTTCTTCGGCGGAGGAGGTGAGGTTCGTGATGGTGACCTTGTTGCGGCCGGGCGAGAGTGTGAGGGCTGGTAGCGAGCGGGTAACGAGGGCGCGGGTGGGGAAGACTTTGATGAGGGTTGTGGGGAGGGCGGTGATTGCGTGGGTTTGTTTGTGGATTTCGGTCGTCATTTTGGCGGTTTGTGAAGGTTGATGGATGTGGTTGTGGTGGGTTGGTGATGTGGAGTGGTGATGGCCGGGGATTGGCGATGGTTTTGTAGGGGAGACGTTTTCAGGCCGACAACTGCAAAGTCAGGCCACCGATGACTGAGGTTTCCGAGGATGGAGAGAGGCAAAGAGGAGGCGAGGAAGTTTCCGAGGAATTGGAGGGGTCAAGCTCGTATTTATGTGCGGAGAAGTCTTGAGGCTCAGGCCGGCCCGGGGCGGTGCCAGTGATCGCTGGACTCGGCTGAGCCTTGTGAGGCTGGCCACCTCCGAGTCCACGTCAGTGCAAACCCCACTCAAGCCATTGCTGGCCTCAACGAATTGCTGAGAAATGGCGGTTCTTCTACAGTCGCAGTCGTAAACTCCATGGCGAATCCAGTAATACCGTGCTGTCGAATGTCTGTGAAATCCGAGTCGTTGCTGCTCTGTCGAGTTGGTGATCTCGAGAATCTCGCGAATCTTGGAGTGCGGGGCGCAGCTGAAACAATGACACACAATGAGGCTGAAAGGCCCCAATAGCACCAAAAACAACGTCAAAAACACCAGGTTTCCTGAGCAACCTGGCCAAGGGCGGCTCGAGTCTCGTCCGAGTCTCGTTGGCTAGTGGGACCGAGTCGTTTAGCCGTGACGTTACCGAGCTCGGCATTCGGATGGTTCGTGATGGTGGTGTGGACAGTGCTGCTTTCTGAAGAGTTGTATGTACTTGGGATGCATTTCATGGAACATTTTTGGGTTTATTTTTCGATGCTTTGATTCTAGAGCTGCAGAGCACTGGATCGGAAGCCCTTGCATACAGCCTTTGCACTTGCACGGTCGGGCTATAAAGTATCTATGTAATGCTTCCAGAAGAGAAAGTGACATCGAACTATCGTAATGCAGTGAACCCAAAACAGCAAAAAACATTACCATACCGTCTACTTCTGCGAAACCAAACCTAATAATTCCAATCCAAATTTCTAGTTTTGTCGGTGTAAACAAGCTCCCAAACGCCAGAGAACCCTGTTCTGTGCATGACTTCAAAAGCCAGTCGAGGTATGAATATTATTGTAATCCTTCCAGTACCGGTCAGGCACACCTGGCCTGAAGAGCGATGATCCATTACAATCCCAAACTACCTCAGAACCAACTTTTCTCACATCTTCTTACAATCAACAAACAAATACGGCGTATCACTCTAGTGCACCCCGTCAGCATTCTTCCATCTCCCACCCCTTCCAGGTGCACGATGTACATACCTTCCCCGCTGTCGGCGTCTTCACAAACTCCGCATCCTCATTCTCATCACAACACGCCCTCTTCAGATTCGCCTTCGGGCGCACCATATCACACCTATTCCCGCTCATTGCCTGGAGCGGATAACATAGCCCGTCATATGTCGACTCGCCGGGATACTCGAGGAACGTTTCGCAGCAGACGAGAATCTTAATAGGTCCATCTTCCGACGCGAGGGAGGCGCATTGCGAGGAGAGGGAGGGAGCTGGTGACGTGAGGCTGAGGGAGATGAGGGAGGTGAGGACCGTGATGATGGTGAAGGTTCGCATTCTGACAGGTTCAAGAAATTACCGGTAAGGAGAACTGTGTTGAGGTAGTACTGGTTGGTGATGGTGGTGAGGATGTGAGGAGGCCGAGCACTGGGGGGTTGTCGATGCTTCTTATATCGGACAGTACTGTTTAAGCGTGAAGTCTCAGCACGACAAGTTAAAGACATTCATCAAAGTCGTACCCGAAATCCGAAATACAGTATTCCCAACTCCGCATGCGAAAGCCTACAACAGAGTACTACTACCTGCAGTGAAGTATTTCCAAGTCAACATGCGGAATCTACTCCGGTATGCTATGAATAGCCTCTTCCCGTTCAGCCGCAAACATAGCACATGCATAGTATAACGTACCACCCATGACATTCCCCGGGAACGGGAATGATGGAAGCAGAGAAGCCAGCGGTACCACGCGTGTTGTAGAAGAACCGTCTGGCACAAGCTTCCATTTTCAGCCCATGTACCTCTTAGTACCTCTATAACATAGCAAGGGCCATATGATGGACCTGTATCGAATGTCAGCCTGGGGAAGCAACAACTGCTACCGAGAGTACCACATCTTCAACAATACCACCGACCTTTGCTACGCAAATGAACCGGAAGATAGTACTATCCCACTTGACCGTAAGTATATATGGACGAGAATACTTCTTTGAAACTGCGATTCAACACCACGATGAAACCCATTAACCAAGAAACGGTTCCTTTCCGATCCACCGATGTGATCGAGGTGAGGACGATTTTGCATCTTCTTGGATTCACAGTTAGCCCATCATGACGAGAGAACTGTACTTGACGGATAGGTGCATGGGCATTTGCTTAGCCCGGTTAAGACAAGCACCAAGCAGATACAACGCGCGATACCGAGTGCTTGTGTTGGTATTTTGACAATTGAACTGAGCGGTACGAATTCGCAATTCGCTCTTCACGGAACCATAGCTTCAGGATACAACCAGTCGGGCCCAAGCAGTATCCAACAACCCTAACCGATCCATCTGCGCCTGGGTTAGACATGCATTCATACTGTTCATCATGTATGATTGCTGCCTCATTTTGCTGATTCCATAAATCAAAAGCTCGTGACGGGAAACCATTAAGGCCCAAACCATCACAGCAAGTCTCAGTAGTTCAGCGGTCGAACGTCCCCACCCCCAGCGACTTCTCGAAGTCCATGTACGTCATGCAAGATTGTGGCGTAACTCCGTCAAGCCAGGAGGTGGGGGAGACCCCGAGTTCGAGTCCGGGCTGAGACCTTTCCTTTTGGACCTTCTTCTTGCTGAATCTGTGGGCAATCGAGAACCCGACCGTGACGCCTATCCTCAAACTCCGAGTCTGCAGTGGCTGTCAAATCGAGGCTAGATGTAACGAGAATGGCGGTTCAGCCCACTTGTAACAGTAAGTAGTGGTGTAGTGGTTGCTTAGATTCGCGTGGAGGTGAAATTTTCCGTAAAACAAGCTTTCTGGCGTTGGGACAGTTGATTGAACTCAATTCGTGTACGTAACGTCAAGGGCGGGAGGGTTGAGGCTGAGGGTTGGTCTGTGGAATGGTAGGTGCGACTGGTAAAAGTAAGTTCATGTGAAACCAGATTTAGGGATACTTTGGTGCCAGTTTCTAAAAGTGACTTTTGGTGGAAAAGCGGTGGTGTTGGATTTCGAATTAAGCATTTCGAAAGTAGAAAATCGATCCGCCAGACTCGACGAGCGCTCGAGCCGCCCGTGAAATTGAAATTGTCGAGTATCGTGAATTTTCGCAACTTCGACACTTCCCGTCGACTCGGACTCTGAAAACACCAAAACAGCACGAAGAATCACCGTGTCGAAAACACCACACCTGGAAAGCGCACCGGGTGGAGGATGTTCAGGAACAGTGACGTCCAATCGTCAGGTACCATTCCCTCATTGAGGCAAGGGCATCTCGCTTAGCGCTGCCCCTGTCGTACAAAGGGTAAACAGCAACGGCGTTGCTATGGGCAGCTTTTTTGTTTACATCTTGGCGGAATCTCACCCCTCAACCTCGTTTAAATCAACAAAACTTGCCGCTCCCCAAAAGCTTCCTCATCACCCTCACATCCATCATCACGAACTATACCAACAACGCATAACCTCTATTCTTCAACAACTTTTTCTTTGGTTACCAGCTATTAGCGATTCATATTTGTTACGGTCTATTTCTTAATTCGCTTTTCCTTTTTCTCCTAGCTATCCTCATCGCCTCACCGTCGCTCCCTCGGGTCTGACGGCTCATCACCAACAAGTTATCCGAATCACTCTACCCATTCAACATCAACATCAACATGTCTACTCCAGTCGTACCAGTTACTCCAGCAAAAAAGAAGCAGGGCGGCAACCCCGTCATCAAAGCCCGAGCCGACGGCCGAATCCCCCTCACACCATCCCCGAAAGTCAACCGAATGCCGACGACGCCTCCCCGCAAGACCAGCAAGGGTGAAAAGTCAGTCTATGGTGGAAACCTCACCTCTCACTTTGCAAAGCTTCAACTCTCGCCAAAGTCACGGGCAAAGAAGGCTGCTGCCGAGAAGGAATCAGCAGCTTCGAGCTCGAGAAAGGCTGTTGCCTCGTCGTCTTCGTCCTCCTCCTCCACCACCCTCGCCTCATCTTCACGATCCAAGTCGACTGAGGATCTCCATCTCGACCTTGGGGTTAGCGACTTTGCTTTGGCTCCAACCGAAAGAGCTTCCAGTGTTCAGCCAAGCTCCTCTGCCGGAAGCACAGCAGCAAAGAAAAAGTCAAAGACCACCATCAGAGTCAACCAGGGCGACCGCTTCATCCCAGCTCGTCCAAGAGGATCACCAAGAAACGCCGGCATGTCGGGACCCTCGAGCAGCAGCGGTAATCGTCCTGGCTCGGCTGGCTCGAACCATCCAACGTTGGAGGGCAGCGTGTTTGGCAGCAACAATCTCGACAACAGCGACAATGATGACGATGCTATCCCCAAGAAGAAGGAGGACGAGGCTTATGCCTATGAGAATGCCCTGGGTAATGCGGTCGGCATCAACGTCAACCAGCGTATCCTCGTCTACAAGCCCGCCCCTCCTGAATCCTCCAAGCCAGTTGATCTCCGCTCGCAATACAACCGAGCCGTCAAGCCCAATGCATCTGCCCAATTCCGTCGTCGCATCCTCACTGCTCCTGACCGTGTTCTCGATGCCCCAGGTCTCGTTGACGACTACTACCTCAACCTTCTCGACTGGTCCTCCGACAATCAAATCGCGATAGGTCTCGAACGGAGCGTCTACGTCTGGAACGGCGAATCCGGCACCGTCACCGAACTCCTCGAATGCAAGCCCGATGATTACATAGCCTCTGTCAAGTGGTCCCACGATGGCGCTCACATTGCTGTTGGTCTCGGTACAGGTGATGTCCAGATTTGGGACGCTGAAGAAGGCACCCGTCTCCGTACGATGACTGGCCACACTGCCCGCGTCGGCTCTCTTTCCTGGAACCGCGGTATCCTCTCTACCGGCTCCCGCACTGGCCTAATCTTCAACCACGACGTCCGCATCGCCCAACACAAGGTCGCCGAGCTCGTCTCCCACACCTCCGAAGTCTGCGGCCTCGAATGGCGTTCCGACGGTGCCCAGCTCGCCTCAGGCGGCAACGACAACCTCGTCAACATCTGGGACGCCCGTTCCCTCGAAGCCCCCAAATGGACCAAAACCAACCACAAAGCAGCCGTAAAAGCCCTCGCCTGGTGCCCCTGGCAACTCAACCTCCTCGCAACCGGCGGCGGCTCCTACGACCGCCACATCCACTTTTGGAACAGCACGTCCGGCGCGCGCGTCAACAGCATCGATGCCGGCTCGCAAGTCACCTCGTTGCGCTGGAGTACCACATATCGTGAGATTGTCTCTTGCCATGGATTCCCCGATAATCAGCTCGCCATCTGGAGCTATCCTTCGTTGGTTCGGAATGTGGAGATTCCGGCGCACGAGACGAGAGTGCTGCACTCGGCCTTGTCACCCGATGGACAGACGCTGGCGACCGCGGCGAGTGATGAGAGCTTGAAGTTTTGGAAGGTATTTGAACGGAAGGTGGGGACCAAGACGCAGCAGGAGGAGAGGGAGGAGGGCGGAAAGATGGAGAAGAGGATGACGATTAGGTAGAGCTTGGGTGGGGTGGGTTATTTTTGTGTCGATCTTGGGCTGATGTTTGGGCCATTGTTGATTATTCCTTTTGTTGTTGGATTTGTGGGCTTGTTTATTGGATTCCTATTGGGTGTCATCTTGTTTCTTATTGTTAGCTTTCTCTTAGTTTTTTTCTGGGATGTGGGGGTTCTAGATGGTGCCTTTTTATGTTGAGTTATGGGGGTTTATGAGAGTTTCTTAATGCTTCTTTCTTAGTTGCTCATTTGGCGGTTGTCTTGTTGCTTGCGTGTGTATAGGTTTATGGGATGGTATGTAGGAATTGAGAGGCTTGATGATATCTCTGTGCAGTGATGACCGGATGGTTTGCATGAGAAGGAAGTTGAGGTCGTGAGGGGTAGATGAGATCACTGGCACTTCTCCGAGGATTGGGCTCGAAGTTACCTCCGCTATTACCTGATCAAAGTACAAGAACCTTCGCAATTCTCGGTGGTTTGACATAGGTTGTAAGTTAGAGCATTTTCAAGACAAGCTCATAAATAAGAAGTTACAGGCACTTCCATGTCCTGCTACGTGCTTCAAGGTGCTCTCGATGTCAATCCACGGAATCGATTCACTATCTCACTTTAATTAAATTTAAAGATTGGATCTTATCAACAACTTCACCACCATGCGACTTATGCTTCAACGTTCTCAATCTCGGCCATCTCCGAGGCCTGTCGAAACTCTCATCTTTGAAGAATTTTTAAAGTCGCCATATCACGCCAATCAGTTTGTGCTATGGCCCTTACTGATAGGAGTTGGACTTGGCTTCTTTGATCTCGGTAAAGCAGTCGACATGCTGCAGAGTGCTTTTCAGAGTTTCCGTGAGCTGGAATGGAGGGGTTATTTTTCCATCTTTTCTCACTCAGGCCATACTTAAGCCGAGTCGCTCGCTAGTTTACTCGAGGAGGTATCCGCACTTTGAGATCCTCGCTAATTGCTTCACTCGAGCCTGCTGTTGGACCAGACTGCCTTATCATTCCACGCCTACTCCTACCGACTCCTTCAGTCTGGCACGGCCCTGAACAGCATAACCGTCTTCCTTTATCACAATGAAGTTAACCACCACCACCACCGCCCTCGTCCTCCTCCCCCTTACCCTCGCCTCCCCAACTCCCCAGGTACCAGTTGCCCAAATACCGACGAACCCCACCTGCCCCACCGTCGCCCTCCTCCCCGTCCTCGGCGAAGGCGACCCCGTCCATACCCACCACCTCCTCCACACCCGCCTAACCAACCACATCTGCGACCGCCTCGCGCACGGCCACGACCTCGGGAGCTACGAGAAACTCCTCGAATTCCGCCGTCGCAAAGACCCCAAGGCAAACGGTTTCCGCCGCGTATGCTTCTCCCCCTAGTAGCAAAACTATTTATTAATTTTGTTAGGCCGTCGAGTTATTCCTGACGCGAAAAGGCGCCGAACTAGTCGGCGTGACAGCCGGAGCAGCACTACTGAGGGTGGTGGAGGGCGTCCTCGACCGCTTCTTCCCCGGCGCCAGCCACCTCCTCCACGACGTCGGTGGCGGCCTGTGGAAATCCTCCGTTGATAGCACGACTACGACTGTCACGACTGATAAGGATGGGATTACTCACGTCTCTGTCACCGGCGGGGGGGTCGTCCAGGAAGTCACGCCTCCCCTGACGCCACCGCAGGGGGAGAGGGGTGAAGCCCTCCGGCGCCGTGACCTCAACCCGAGCGCGGAAGAGGCAGCCTGGACGGCGCTCTTCGAAGGCGAGCTCGAGCAAGGGGTGCGGCCCTCGTCGGCAGGTGTGCCGTTAGATTTCGCCGGCTGGTTCCGCCCCGACTCCACCCCCCACCCCGACCGCCCCACCGCCGCCGGTATGGTACCCGACCTCCGCGCGTGGTTGAGGGCGGGCGAGGCGATAGATAGCGCACGGATGTTTGCCGGCCAGCCAATGGGGTTGAAGGGGTTGTATAGACTGCTTGGGATCGCCACGCCGGAATCACTAGACACAGCGCCAATGTGCCGCGCCCTCCCCGCCCTCGCCCCCTTCGAGCTCGGGCCGGACGGCAACGGGAAGGACCTGTCCGAAAACTGCGCCGAGATCGACGCCGCGGTGGAGGAGTTGAGGGGGAGGTTGGTGGCGTTCAGGGCGGAGTGTCCGGGGAGTAAGATTGTTGGTATGGGAATTGGACAGGGGGGTTTAGTCTGGCGGAACCTCCTCCTCGGGGCCTCAGCAGAACGAGACGCCTGGAAAAACGAGAACTGCACCTTCGCCTCCACCCCCGCGCTGAACCACCGTCTTGTCCCCCTCGCGGCCGTAGCGCTCCTCGACGACCCCTCGCACACCAAAGAAGCGCACGAGGCGCTCCAGAATCGGACGCTGGCGGCGCCGCCGCAGGGGTATCCGTATAAGGAGGTGTTGAGGAGCTGGGGGGAGGACGGACATGTTTGTGGGGGGAAGGTGGGGGAGGGGGTGAAAGGGTCGTGGGAGAGGGAGGGGATGGGGGGGAAGTTGGTGGAGGGGGTGGGGGGGGGGGTTTTGGCTAGGTTGGCGCTGTTTGGGGTTGGAGGGGGGGGAGGGGGCGTGAGGGAGGTGTTGGTGGGGGAGTGGGGGAGGTGGTTGGGGAATGGGGTGGTGGCGCCGGTGGTGGCGGGGGGGGGGAAGTGGGATAAGGGGCCGGGGAACTAGGAGGTGGGGTAGATGGTGATTGGATTTTGGATTGCGTTTGTTTAGTCTGGAGGGATTAGCTAGGGTTGGTGTGGAATGTGAATTGGCTTGTTGGTTAATTGATGTTCGAGAGCATTGTTTTTCTACGCTTGTCGTTCCAGAATGGGTTGCCGAGGGATGCCAAGATATTAAGCGAGTGCGAGGGCAGAAGGTATGGGTGGCCTATGAAGCTTCCCAGGCTGCAAAACAAAACTGTACGGTCATGATTTACTCAAGTACTTAAGTAAGTACCAGGTGCAGATTGCGGCTACATATATTCTTGTTCTTAAATTTTAAGGAGTTCATGAGACGCATTGGTGATTCGATGGACGCCGATCCGACAGGTTGGGTCAACTCATGCATGCAGATAAGAGGCACACCTGCAGATGTGTATGTCAGCAAAGGCTTCAGAGCCACAGCCTCCATGACTGTTACCCCGCTTCGATTTCGGAGTACATAGTACCTTCACCTACAGACTCACTCCTACGGAATTCGCGAAGCTCCCGGCCTTGCACATCCCGAAGGTGCATCATCCAAGTTCTTACGAATGTCTGTTACCAATCCACTGGCAAGGCCTCTAGCCCTATCCGATTTTACAAACTATTTGCGCAACTATCAGTCTGGTTTTGATCCGGGTATCTTTGTCGAATGCGATGTCGAACACGAAAGTAGGTCGGGATCGGACGACTATCGGTTCGGCATTCACATTCGAGGTTCTGGGGAGCTTCAGTGTCGAAGTGCCGAGATCTATCTCCTGGACTTTGTATGGTTTTGGAGTGGTCTATCGTATGTCTGCAAGTCGGCGTTGCTCAAGTGGCTACTTGTGACCCGGGAGCCTGGGATGTTTGAGGCGCACATGAAGGTCTCTGAAGCCGAAACTCGGCGCCAAATCATCCTCCTCAGTGAGGAGTTATCATGGGACACATTTCGCACGTATCGCTTCAATATCAGCACTTTTCCGAAAGTATATGGAAGATCCTCAAGGATGCTCTGGAGTCATGGTCGCCGTTGTCCTAGGCGATTGGAAACGCGCAGTTGTCTTGATCAGAGAATGAGGGCTGGGCTGATGTATAAGGAACAATGGGAGCTCATATGGGCCTGTGCTAGGTACTGGCATTACAGTGTTTATCGGAAGGAGCCTATGCGGGAAGTCTTGCGGAAGGAAGACTCTGAGATCAACTGGCTTGAAATTTCAGGGGAATATGAAAGGATATGGGACAAGAGGAAGCGGTTGATCGAGTTCCTAGTTTGCCTGAGGGCCGAATCAGTGGTGGCACGGATGTTGAGGTACGTGAGGGAGGATGATGAGGAGGACAACTTTGGAGCGGTCACGGAATAGGGTCTATGTTGATGAGGGAGTTTGGGGTTCGCCGACGACTCGGAGATGGCCGAATTCATTGACTGCGCGCGTTGGCAAATGTCATTGGGTGAATTTCTAGTTGTTAAGGTTTTCGAGCGTTTGATTTATTTCACTGATTCTTTCTTTTGCCATCTTACTACGAGATGAGGGGAGTTTCTATCTCAAAAGACGTTGTCGCATCCGAATTTTTGGTTGAGTCGCAGTCCTTCAAAGGCCTCGAGGAGCGCCAAGCCCTTAAGCGAGGGAACAAGAAACCGAGCTGAGCGTCGCGAACCCCCAAACCTTGACAACCACCCGCACCAAACACCAAAGCATCACAACTTCGTGCCATCTTCCTCCTATGAACGGTCAAATAGCTGTAAAGTATATCAAAAGATCTGAAAACGTTGACTGATGGTGTATAGCATCGATTTTGCGACCGACATTACCCTCGGCCTCCGGCCTTGTCGCCTTTGCGCCTCTGTCAAACAAACATCAGAAAGCCAGCTTGATGCTTGTTGACAGTCGGCTCTGCTACATCGCAGTAGACAACCAGAAGCACAAATGACGGACGGAAGCGACAAAAATGCCAATGGAAACGACTCGCGCTTGACTGAAGCTTCAGGGCTATGGATGGTGGCCGGTGGGATGGACCCGACGGGTCGGAACTTTGTCAGTGACATGCAGGTACTTTGTGGCACAGTAATATATCAGCACACGTTCCAAGATTCTCACTGACGGACAGGTTACCCCGCTTCGAATACCCCGCTGCAGAGCTGGTTCTGACAACCTGGACCTCGATAACTTCGACAACCAGCATCATCGTCGGAGGCAATCACGACCGTCAACATCATCCTCTTGTATCGACACCGGATTCCGATAGCTCCAAACCAATATACGAGTGATCGATCAGAGATGACCGACTTTAATAAGCTCAGAGAGCTTTATGCGCAGAAGTCGTTTACCGTTCTTGCGTCGTATTTGCGGGAACGTATACTTGAGTATCAGCATGAAGGTCCGGCCATCTATTCAGTATCTCAAGACTATAGCCCAGAAATTTGGTATTCCAGTCATTCGTGCGCCACTCAGACATCATACTACAAACTCAATCACCACTTATGCAAGCACGCCGTCGATCTGTGTAATAAACCTATCACACAAGCTGTTCCTGGTGCATTGTTTAAGTATGTCGGCGCTTGGGACGAATTTCGACGAATTTCCGAGGTTACGACATTCCAGTGGCTGGTATACGAGCCAGACTTGGTTGAGGCACACATGATTACTCAAACGCAAGCTTACAAGACATGGAAGCTCTTGAGGGAAACTATGTTCGCGGAGAGAGAATCGCTCCCTTCCATGTTATGGGTGTCCGAGTCTCCCCTGTCTGCAAATTCGATCTTATTGGGGAAAAACCTGTATGATAAAAGGCAAAGTGGTCTGATGTATGCGGAGAAATTGGAGCTGCTGTGTATCGTTCTCAACGTTTGTCGGCTTGCTATGGTTAAGTGGATGCAGGAGATTCTGTCCAGACCTGATAACCAGCTGAACTGGCTTTGGCTTCGAGAACAGTTTGCTGAGGCTCATGTTACGCTTTGGCAGTTGGTAAATTTGGTTCTGGGTTCTCGAGCGGAATCAGTTGTGGCAAGGATTCTGAAGTATCTCAGAGAAGATGAAGGCCAGGGATTCAGGTTGGATGCAATTGGTTGTTGTTGTCCATCTTTGGAGTCGGGCTCGGGTCAGGTGCAAAAGGACGATCTCGGTTTGGATGGCTTAAAGGCTGGGGAGGAATAAGCTTGGTTGGAGGACTATGCGCAGGGTTAGTGAATGGCATATTGGAAGTCGGTCTTTGGCCAGGAGCAAGAGGAAGATGGATTTGGATGGATTGAAGGACGAGGAGGAATACGCTTTGGGTGGAGGATGATGCAGATGAGTAACGACTGATTTCGAAGCCGGGGTGGCGGTCTCTTTTGATGTTTCTTTGGTTCACACAATCATTCTTTGCGTTCAATTTTCCAGATTCAGTGCCCTCGAGCCTTTACGTCACTGATGTCATGAATCAGAGGCAGGGCTGTGTCGCAACTACATACCGCTGGCGAATCTCCAGACCTACTCAAACCTTCTAGCCACACCACTGGCACACATCTACGCCAGCTGATAGAGACGAAGCCACAAACGCCATGCCTGCCTCCTCTTGAGGAGCTTTACGAAAGGGGTTCAAAAGGTATGCTCCATAATGCTCCTGATGGCGTGCTGATTACGAGACAGATCATCCCGGCCTTCGAATTCCACTCGTCTCGGACCGTCTTCGACCATGCTTGCAGACACAACCATTACCACTGACTCAAGTTTTCAGAGAGGTATCTGCAAATTGTCATCACAGCCACGGAATTCCAGTCAATTGGGCTCGGAAATGCGCCCATAAGGTACGCTTATTCTACGAAAGGGCCTAACTTGGTAGATGTCGTATGCTTCAGCATCACAGCTCAACAACCGACTGATCATGACGGAGCGGTTTCGAGCTCAATTCTACCGGATATCTTTCCCGAAGGTTGATCCTGAATCTGCTCGTGCTGGACCGAAACTTGCTACCAGACCCGAACTACACGGAAGACAACCATAACCATCATTTCGATTTCTCGGAGAAGTGAAAGCGGTCACTTTGCGACACGGCGTGATGTCAGTTGAAGTTTCTGGTACGAATACTTGTCGGATAGGGACCCAGTTCTCAATGTCGAATTCACAGTTTCGCACATAGTGTACCAATTGTTCTTGCCTCTGGATCCATGTGGGTGATATACAAGAGCCCGACTGGGACTTGCTGGAACTGGTTCGTTTCGCTGCTTTGTTACTCGTCGTCTTACTACATCCCATACCTGCGGAGCGAGTGGACCGGTTCCACGCCCTCATTCGTTTTCCTTCGTCCACGCTCGATTTGCTCCTGCAATTTGAGTAATCATGGTCTCTTCTCTGAAAGCCATCTTGCTTCTACCCGGTAAGACATCCTTCTACGGATCTATCGTCACATTTCCCATCAGGTCTCTCGGAAGTCATATTCAGTTCTACTTGGCTAATTGACTCGCAATCAGTGATTCTCTTCGGCATAGCCAATGCAGCCCAACATGCTTGCCGTACGAACGCCACCAACTCTCCTCTTCTCAGCGACTGCCAGGTTGCTCTCAGCCTGTGGCAAGACGACCTACTTCACCCAGAGATCTGTATCCGCGACAACAAGATCCCACTGGCCGAGTATAACAAGTGTCTGATTCTCGGATACAGTACTTCAACCCCTTCCGTTTAGTTCTTCTCTCCTTCTAACCCATGACCCTAGACATTGACCTTTCCCCCGCCAACCCCAACCTCCCAACCCGCAACGAATACTGCTTCTCCAAAGACCTCGTCAAACAAACCCTCCGCTACCTCACCGGCATCTGCGGCCTCTTCCTCCCCGCCGACGAGTCCCCTCACGGCAACCCGGACGTCCGCGTCGAAGGTGAATACCGCTTCGACACCATCGACGGCCTGGAAACCGACAGATACCGTTCCATCCGTATTCTAAACGCAGATTATGACGGGCTAGAGCAATGGGCAGATGGATCGGTTGTTACTCCAAATGACTGGGAATTGAGAAGGTACAATTGGGAGCATAGGGCGAATACGTTTACTGGAAGGGATACGGTTACGCCGGGACCGTTGCCGGCGGTGACGGTGCCGCCGAGGATTAGGCCGAGTGTTGCGGCGGCGTTGGCGGCGAAGGCGGCGGCGCAGATGGCGGCTGTGCCGGGGCCGGCGGTGCCGCTGGTTACGCCGGGGTTGGCTTGAGGTTGGGGGTTGGGGTGATACGGGGGTAGCTGCTGGCGGCTGCTGCTTGCTCATCGGTTAGGATTGACTGGAAGGGGGAAAATAGAGGGTTCGGGGATTGTATATCTTGTTTCTTTGCTGTGGATTGCTGCAAATGGAATATTGCATCCTTAGCCTCGTTCACAGGTCCTGGAGGTGCTGCTGTTGGAGTTGTGCATCGGAGTGTGGCTGCGAAGTGCATTCAATGAAGCAACAAAACAGGATCTGGACTCGGCCTGCGTGAAATAAAGAGCATTCGATGTTGAAACTCGGTCTTGGTTCTCCTCGTCGTTTCTCCTTCATAGCAAGCTTCAAGGACGAATAAAGAATTCCTCCATCTTACGCGCCTGCCATCTGCCCCTGCCAATACTTATGGCATCATTGGAAGGAACATTCCTCTTTGAAAGTCTGTTACCGGTGAACTCTGGAATGCAACCTTGTGGAAGAATAGCATTTTGTGAGAGCTGCCATGACGTCATTCGACATTCTTCACAAAGCGGTTTCACACTCGCCAATGCCCCGCTCCTCAACAACGAGCAGGCAAACACACTCCAACGCGAACTACGACGCAGTTCACCAATCACCCACCACTTGGGATGCTCAAAGGACAGCTTATGATACTCTAGTTAGGGTGTTTCTGCAACTTCTTGCGAGGAACTGACAAATAGCTAACTGGTGACAGCCAAGGGCGCAAGCCTGCCATCGATGCATTGTTGCCTTGCCACGGAGGTGCAGCGGATTCCATATCCTTGGACCGGCCTTCGAGCATCACTTTCTGATCGTTTTCCTCGAATATGTTCCTCCGAGTATATACCTCTTCGCCAAACACATGGTTTCTCACAGACCTCGCAGACCTCGGTGGAGTCGGATCGAGCATGCAATAGGCGATGCGGATGTAACTCAACTCCAGTTCTCCGGTGGTAATCCACCAATCGACGCCCGGCCAACCCCGCACCTATGATATCCAGGGATTGAATTAGGGTGGGATTGAGCCCCGGTCTGGAAGCATGATAACTGACGGCCAAGGAGAATACAATGCGGGCATAATCAACTTTGCGGTGCGTTATCGGTACACAGTAAGCAGCAACCACCTCTCCTCAATCGCCATCCTCCATCTTCGCCTGCAGTACCTCCGGCGGATTACCCCACGGCAATGTCACCAAACGACCTCACTAAACCACCTCTCCGGGCTACCGAAAGGCCAGATATCCCGCTCATTCGCATGGGGTTCAGCAGCAGATCCTGTTCACCACCCTCGAAGATTCCCATAAATAGGACGACATCCCCGCCCTTTGCAATCAGTGTGCAAGTCATTTCCATTCTCTCATCTCATCTACTCGACTCGGCCGGGGCCTGGATCTCTGGAGTTCCGATCCGGCCTCCGGGGTCTAAGCCAGACTCTCGCTTCTTGGGTCTGGGTTGAGCCTCTGGGGTAGTCTTCCAGCTTTGGAGTACTGAGCTCGGGTTCACAGTTCATTGGAAGACTTGTGGTAAGACGTCCGACTCATGGGTTTACCGTCCACTATCTAACGGTTTACAGAGAAGCTTCGCCTCCAGACCCGTCTCGATTTGCTCTGAAGTCTAGGTTTGACTAGGGATGGCCCGTCTCTGGACTTTGAGTGCAGCTTCGGAATCGTACTGGCCTTTGGTCGTCTATCCGGCTCTGGCTCGTCCGGAGGTCGCGAATCGGACTCTGTCTAGGGAGTTCCACGCCGCTCCAGCCCCTAGATTGGTTCGACACTCGGCCTCGGAAAACGAGCTGAGCTTTCGCTCAAATCTGGCAGACTCGGTATGTACAGTCCAGTGTTTCTCAAGTTGTCCGTCCGGATTTTGGCCTTCTGGTCTGGATCCGGACTTTACCGTTCGAAGATGAAGAATCCCATGGTACACATTTGCAGTTTCCGCGGTAGCCCCAACAGAACCTAACTTCGGGGCCGGTGACCGTTAAACTTCCTTGGATGTCTGAGAACATTTACCTTCAAAGTTTTGGCTATCATGCTTCTATTGGAGGACGTTGCTAACTCTCCAGGCTTAGGCAGACCATTTAGATGGTATCGTGCGCTCCGAATGGGATGGAACACCATGGAAAGAGACTTGCACCGGAAACTTTTGGAAATTCGCAAAAAAGGTTAAAACTCGAAAAATACAAAAACGCTATTGATGCGCCGGATATCTCATATCTTTCAGCAAGCGATTGGGGCTTTTCAGCAAGCATTGCGGTTCTACACTTCGACTGGAGGTGGTTTTTCAGCCAGCTGCCCTTTGTCCAAGTCGGTTTTGACTTGATGGATTCAGCGTGGTGATTCTACGATTTACGGGTTGATTTTGAGGTGATTGCATAGCGTACTCTTTGCAAGTCGTTTTGGACTTGATGGGTTTGTTTTAAACTGGCAATGGTCTGCCGTTTCTGCTTACACTGCGTTTTGGACTTCATTGATATCACGGAGTTGATTTGCATGCAAAGTAGCGTGCTTTTCCATGTCGTCTGGACATGATGGGTTTGTTTCGATTGGAAATATTTGGTATTTGGACTTATCTTACACACGGAGTTGATTTTGAGGTGATTGTTTAGCGTGCCTTTTCCATGTCGTCTAGACTTATTGGATTGATTTCTGCTTCCATTGCGTCCATTAGGTTGCCATTTTTTGCTTGTCTGCACTTCAACGAGTACTCTGTTGCGGGTAGATGTGCACTTGAGTGCTTGTTTTCCGACAGTTTTTGTTGTCGACAATTACTTGTTCTTTGGCGTCAAACACCTTCACGGCCTTCACCTTCACGGCCTTCGGCAACACCATACTCCAGAGCGGCTGAGTGGGACTGATACCTGCTAATCTGTCGCTCAGGGCTTGGTTCTGAGTAGCTTGCTGGAGCTGGTGTTGCCGGGGTATGTTGCAATGAGGGCGCATATTGATTGGCATTGTATGTGCGTTTGGCTTTGTATAGAGTGAGTCTTTCCATTTATATTGAAGAGTGTTGCTTTTTTCTCACATTGAAAAGTGTTTCTTTCCGCTCACATTCAAGGGATTTGCTTTCCGCTCACATGAAGAGTGTTGCTTTCCTTACACATTGGAGAGTATTGCTTTCCGCTCACATTGAAGAGTATTGCTTCCGCACATATTGAAGAGTCTTGCTTTCCGCTCGCTTTGAAGAGTGGACTAGTGTTGCTTTCCGCTCACATTGAAAAGCGTTGTTTGTTGCTTTACGCTTACATTGAAAGCGTTGCTTTCAGCTTACAGCGAAGACTGTTGCTTTTTGCTTACATCACATTGAAGAGTGTTGCTTTCCGCTCAACGTCTTTCCGTTCACATTGGAGAGTGTTGCTTTCCGCTCAATGTCTTTCCGCTCTTCGAAGAGTGTTATTCCGAGTGTTGCCTTTTGCTTACATTGAAGAGAGTCGCTTTCCTCTCGCATGGAAGAGTGCTTTCCTCTCGCATGGAAGAGTGCTTTTCACTCACATTGAAGAGTGTTGCTTTCTGCTCACATTGAAGAGTGCTGCTTTCCGCTCAATGTCTTCCCGCTTGCATTGAAGAGTGTCATTGTCGATGTACCTTTCGTATTCTGTGTCCCACTACTCGAACTAAAAGCTGAACTTTTTACGCTCCATTGATGCTACATATATACGTTACGAAGTTTTCTTTAGTTGTCGAACGGATCTGATACTTTATCGCTTGTTATTCCTTTGAATTGCTTTGTGTCGTCACATCTTTGGTTGCTGTTTGATGCTTGATACATCCGTGTCACGAGCATATTGGTAAGCATTTCAGTTTCGTGTGAACTTGAACCTTCGGCTGGTTTTTTAGCATGTCTCGTAGGTTTCCTGAAGTTCAGGGATATTCACATAATCTCCTAGCCTTGCACGTATGTGACGCCACGGTTGATTTTCTTATTCTTACAAATTGGGTGTCTTTCGTGTCTACATTGGGTACTTCTCTGCAATTGCGTTTCAAAATGGCAGAATGTTGTACGGTATGTATGCTTTTTGGAGATGATTCAGACGCTGGAGGTGGTCTAGTTTGGAAACGATCATTTGTCTTGTATTGCTTTTCTCGGGTGCTTTAGATTGCGTGGCTTGTCGATGTCGTGTTCCTCTTATGTACCGGTATCATGATGAGGATGTGCACGACGTATAATAGCACACTTCCGCTGTTGCGTAACTTGCGTTGCGGAGAAAATGCAGTGCACTTTCATCGTCAGCTGTTCACTGTGCGCGTGTCGTTCTTCGATGTCCGCTTGTCAACCAATACGTTTCAATTGTGCTTTCCAGTGCAATGGCTTATGCGTGCGATTATGGTTACTCGGGCGCTTGATTCTTGACCTGACGTCCCTATCATCGTAGAAACGGAACGTAACAATGCTATAGAATCAAAAGCTTGTATGCTTCAAGTTCCAGTACTGCAGCCTTCTCAATAGTGACACTTCAACGAATTAGCTGATCGTGCATTGTCGTTTGAATCGACATTCTCGTGTTGAATTCCGAGTCTCCAGGTATAGTCGCTCTTGTGTCTCCAATCTTCGTTGTCGTACATTGCTCAAAAAATCACAGTCGCTTTGCAAGCTCGATTGTTTCTACAGTTTTCTGTACAGATATATTTTCTAGTCATTCAAGCAGTTATGTTTCTCGTATAGTTTCGTAAGGCGATCTCAATATCAAGCTTAGATGCAAATTGAAGCAATGTATGCTAGAGCTACGTACTTGAAAGGCAATGATTGACAAGTGGGTATGAAGATTTGCTGCACTGGTTACAATGTATTTTATTTCTTCTCGAGCTTTGTAAGGTTCGTTTAGTAAGTGGATGGAGAGAAATTGTGTTGTTGCTGTTAATTCTTGTACATTCTTCTGAGTCATCGATGTCAGTTGCGTAATATCATGACGTCAGTTGTCACGGTGCGTTTAGTAAATATCGAGTGAGGGTATGTACTTCTTTGTGCTTTTCACGAACTCAATACTTACTCCAAGCGGCCCAACTCAACGAGCGAATACGTGCAATCACCTTGGCTTTGAACTACTTTCAAGTTGCGGCAAACTCCTTTTCGTGGGAAGGCCTATAGTAGCCGCTTTCTAAACTCGTATTCCGCCGTCTCTTGTGTGTACATTCCAGCGGTTTTTAGATACTGAAATGATATTTCTCTCGTGTAATCATTGATTGTAATGTTACCCACACGTACGTACAAACTTTGAACTCTCCTCTTAAGCATCTTTCGTGGCGAGATACAGCTTTGTAAGGACAGTGTCATGTCTTGCCATGTACACAGAATACGTAAGACCACTGGCATTTAAGTAGTCGGTGTTGTCTTGATTTCTTCTTTCTCGTAGAATGAATTCTAGATTGACGCTGCAAAACGTACATTGAAAATGGAAGTTCAAGTATGTACGAATCGGGCGTGGCAAGAGCTTTCCAACATGAGTTGAAATTGTTAGAGGGGAGCTTTTAGCTCAGAAGTAGGATATGTAGAAGCCGGCTGAGAATATGTACTTCTTTTTTGCGCATTGGAAACTTCATACTTGCGTGCGCGGATAGCTTGCATCATGCGAATACGTACTAGACGCCTATGCACCTGTATGCCGATTTCTGGCATCCCTATAAACGTGCCAATCTCCACAAATCAACACGGTCATATGATACCAGTAGAATCGTGCATGTTTGTCTTTTTCTAACCTTGGAACTTCTGATACTTTGCTCGTAACTCAACCATTGTTCCTCTTTTCATGCTGTACTGTTTATGCAGATATATTGGTACTCGGTATTTGACGGCATTCGCACAGTACGTGCCGGACAAGAGGTTGCTAAGTAGTATGATGATGTCTTGGATTCCTTGTCTCTCGTACTAGGGCCGTGTCTCTCGTGTTGAAGCTGCAGCACGAAGTACCCACCGTGCAATCTTGAAAGCAGGATTGTCGAAGCTTAATGTTTGATCATTTCGAGAATTCTTTTAGATCAAGACCAATTGAGAAAGTCAGATGCTGGATAGCTTGAATTCGTGTGGACTCTAGTTTCTCATAGGAGTTGATCTATCCAAGTCTCTCGTGAATTCATCCACGAAACGTAAAACTACTGGGTACGTATGGTTTCTGGCGGTACTTGAAACAACTTTGCACTCTAAGAATATCTCGTAGAATCTTCTGGGAATCAGACTATCTCGTATGGTTTCTGCAGACGCTACCTTGTATGTCCTTTTGCGAAGGTTATGTTGCTCTAAAATGTATCAGTCAGGTAGCGTGTGGCAAGTAGGTTATAACTTCTTGTCACTGTGACGCCTTCGTATGTAGTGGTGATATCAAGTCTTACTTGACGATGGTGAAATGGAAGGACACCGTACCGCTTCTCTGAGTCCTAACGTGAGTACATCTCCGAGTCGTTTTCCTGTCCGATCGCGAGAGTGCTCTCATGATTGAAGCTGTACAAAGGGTCGAAACGACGTACAGAAAGCAAATGGTCCGGTTGCGTACGTCTTAGTTCCCTCGTATGTCGACCGGATGCGGCCGCTGTTGATGTTTATATAGTAGATGATCATGCTAGGCTTATAAGCTCAACTAGAGCGTGAGTACTTGTGAGGGGTTTTGAGGTTGAATGGACTTCCTTGAGAAGGATAGGAAGATTCTGAGTCAGAACGTGAACGGGCCTGGGGTGTACTTTTACTAAGGGGTCGCAATCCATTTCTGTTTACTAGTGAATATCCAGTGAGGGCGTGCTGTTTTCTAATGGTAATTTCGCACTTACCACGTGCCTAAAAGCACTCCAAAGTTTGAATACGTACCATCGCATGTGTCGCTTCCGAACATCCCCATTATCGTACCGCCATGCTCAGGAACGATGGAATTGCTGTCTAACTGCAAAACTCGTGAATCTCCAGATCCATTGCTTTCTTAATCTCAGCATTTGAGTCGATTGAATCATGATATTCATTCTCGTGAATGAGTTCCGTTTCCATAGGTAAAAGATAACTGGGTACGTACAACATTTCCGATGTTGTCCTTTCAGTAATACTATCTCTTCGTATATTTTTTGTAACGGTGTAGACTGTAGCGTTGTTCATGTTGCAATGTTGAAGGTAAGTATGGGAGCGCCATACAAATCTAAACTACAGCCAACTTTTCCTGATTTCTAATTCTTGTATTTGGTCACCTAGATGCTTTGTAGGTATGTAGTTCTACTGATCGTAAAAAGCAATGCCGAATACATTGAGGATCTAATGAATATGTCGTGATGGGTTGTCTTTGCATGCGTTGGAACTTTAAAGCATCAAGTGTTGAGGTACCGCCAGTCTGGTTTCTTCTCGTAGTATGGCTGTTGATAACTTGTAAGTGACGTATTGAGCCACGGTACTTCTTGGTATTGAAACGTAATAGAAATCGGGAACTCATACACGTCGTAAACGAGGATGACTATATGCTGCTGTCATACTGGAGACTCATGACTGGGCGGTATAGTGGATGTCTTTATGAGCGTGGGCTGTGCTTTCGAAGCTTTCTGGGGCTCGTTTGAGAATCAGCATCGTAAGCTTGATCTCATATGATGGTTGGAGGATGTCGAGGTTAGAAAACATGCCTGCATTTGGAAAGAGGACGTTGCGTTGTGCTTTGGACCAACTTAAGATCGTGCTGTCTCTCATTTTCGAGCTCGAGTCAGAGATAACCGGAGATTTTGGAACCGCGACGTGGGGTTAGAAGTGTTGGTGTTAAGCTGAGGGTTACTAGTAGGACTTGTGTCAATCTTTCATTCGTGAGATTGGTGCTGAATGCGAGTTATGTCCACAATACGTATGTGCGTGCAACTCTAGCTTGTACATCATTCGCGTCTGACAACCACTACGTGACCAGAGAGAATCAAGCTTGCCGTTATTCAAGTTACTTGAAACGAATTCGTACAAGCACTATCCATGATTCATTGGATGTTCTCCCTTCCCCATTATCGTGCCACACTCGAGGTTACGTCACGGTACCTTTACATATCTTCATACTCGTATGAATACATGCAATCATCTGCAGACGAAGAAAGATCACTCGGCTCAGAATGAAATGGTTACAAGTTCTTGTGAACGACGCGTTGAGTGCAATATGGTGTGTGGACACATACACACAAATGTTTGATGGTTTTTATTGCAAATCTCTCGTAAGTAGCTAGTCGCTCTAATTATCATTCTGATTCTCGTGTCACATTTTTTTTGCCAGCAGGTAAAGGATAATTAGGAACGTAGCAATGTCTCAGGTTCCTCTTTAAGTATCACTGGTATATACCATGCTAGCAATGTCATCGATAATGGTGGCGGATCATATATATATGTCAACAACATATAAAGCTGCTGGCAATCCGTAGTACGTCCTGATTTCTTATCCTGGTGCAAGGTCATACTACTTTCGGATGCTCTAGCGACGTGGAAATGTAATATCATAACTTGAAGACCTTGAAGATCTAATGAGTATGTCGTGTTGATCGGTCTTCTCTTGCTTTTGGACTTCTAGTAAGCTTTGTTGAGGTTTTGCCAGTGTGGGTTCTTCTCGTATCGCAGTTGCTAACGTCTTGTACTTAAAGTGACGTGCAAAGCTGAAGTTGTGATGTTTAAACGTAATAGAAGTCTGAAACCCATAAATGTCGTGAAGGAAGGGTGATTTCAGATATTGATGACAGCCATACTATGCTGCTATCATACTGGAGACTCGTACTAGGATCTTGACGCAGCTAGTGGAATCTTTTAAAGTCCAGTGTTAGCGTGAGCTATACTCGCACTTTTGAGGGTTCCTTTGACAAAAAACATTGTAAGCCTGTGCTCATATGATGGCTAGAGGATGTCGAGGTTAGACCGATGCTAGTGGTGGTGGAGCGTAAAGAAGGAAAAGTCAAAAATAGATTGCATTTGAGAAACAGGAAGTTAACATGTTGTGCTTTGGTACAAAATCATACTGTCGCTCTTTCTCAAGTCGGAAAGAACGAAAAATCTCCAATTTTGGAACGTAGCATCAGGATTGTAGAAGTGTTGCTATACTGAGGAATAGGGCTCGTATCTGCGTGGGACCGGTGCTGAATATTCGAATTATTTCGAGTATGAGCGTGAGAAGTTGCTGCTTTGAATCATTCGAGTTTGACAACCAAATACTCCCTTTCTTTTGAGTTCTACCGTCCCCATTATCGTGACCCACTATCACTGTAGCTTCACATATATACTGCATACTCGTATAGACGCGCGTATCCAGAAGTTGAATTGACAGGTCACTCAGAATGGAATGGTTACAAGTTCTCGTGTACGTTGACCAAAAGATTGGTTTGTGGGCACGTACAAATCCACGATATTCTAAGCTCTCATTGTGAATCTCTCATATGGTTTGCAACGTTTGTACTGGCAAGTTGTGGTGCCCTTTGTGATATGGGTGGCACGTGTCCGTTTCCTGAAGGTCTTCAAGTTGAATTATTAACTCTCGTAGGGTGTGAAGTTGGCTTGAGAAGTTGTAAGGTAAAGACGTACTCCTATAAACCTTGAGTACGTTTTGAAACGGGGCCTGATGTCTTCCATTGAGAATCTCTCGTATGATGCATCGATGGCCTGCAAGTTGTGCTACCGAAGGATATTCGAGTAGCACGTACTTGTACTGGCACTTTTCTGTACTGTACGTCTTGATTTCTTGTCTCTCGTACGGTGGGTTGTATGCTTGACAAGTTGCAAGGGAAAGACAGACTCCAAGTATCTTGAATGCGTTTCGAAATGCCTGGCGCCTTGCCTTCAATTGAAAATCTTTCGTTCACCTACGGAAACCTTGTTACGACTTGATGGTTTGTAAGCTCAGGTGTCGTTGGGGAAATGGGTGGCACGTACGTATCGTTTCCTGAAGAGATGCTACGTCTCGGTAAATTCTTGTCTCTCGTACGGTTGCTTCATGGTTTACAAGTTGCAAGGGAAAGACGTACTCCAAATATTCTTAGGACGTTTCAAAATGCTCGATGTCTTCCATTGAGAATCTCTCGTACTATGATATGGAGCTGTTATGGTGTTGTTGGGGACTTGGAAATGGGTGGCTTGTACAGATCCCTGTTGAGTACGTCTTGATTTCTTGTCTCTCGTACTATGGTGCGTTTATGGTTGACAAGTTGCAAGTGAAAAACGTGCTCGGCTTTTCTCCCTTGCGCCCGTATTGATTTCTTGCAGCATCTTGCTTCGTGTAGAATTGCTTGATGGATGATGCTGTAGAAAGGGACGGATCAGACGTACGACTGACTGCCAGCTTTCAACTTGAATTTTTGGATCTCGTAAATCAATGGTAGCGCTTCCGTGATGCCGTAAATGTAAAAGTGGGTACACACTAAGTCGAGAGGATCGAGGGACGACGGGTGACAGGGGTGACACGACCGAGGCGTACCGAACGAGGGTGTCGTAGGTTGTAAGTCGGATATGGAGAGACTTGAGGAGGACAAAGGTGTCGGTTAGGAAACCGAGCACCCGACAAAGGTTTGAGGTGACAAGAGGTAGTAAGCAGTAGTTGGTATTGAATACAAGTTGTCAGATAGAGATCTAGCTAAGGGAAAGTAGGAGACTATATAGTAAAGTCGAACGAAAACAAGTTGGAGATAAGAAAGCCTATCTACTTCCGACATAATCTCTATCTCTACTTGGCAAGATAATAAGTCGGATATATATTGCAGTGTGGGAGTACAAACAAAAGAAATCATTCCGACATGCATGAGAATAAATGAACGACAAGAATAGAAACGACCAAATAGGAAATAAGAAACGAGTGATACGACTGACGACATCACGTCATAAATGACGACATAAGAACAATAACAAAAGGAAAACCTGTGACCAGTGACCTTGTACGACTTGTACGACATGAAAGACCGAGCAGTATCACAGTAAAAAGGGAAGGTCATATGGTTTCTTGAGTACTTTTCTTGTCTCTCT
The DNA here is from genome assembly GCA_003788565.2 of Ascobolus immersus RN42. Lineage (NCBI taxonomy): Eukaryota > Fungi > Ascomycota > Pezizomycetes > Pezizales > Ascobolaceae > Ascobolus > Ascobolus immersus. Next base: position 31,620 of record ML119871.1, on the reverse strand, counting down.
TGTGTGGTGGTTCCTCGAGGCGCAGTAAGCTACAACATGCTGTCGTTTCGCATATACTATATACTTGGTGGAGATACTCGTACCGTCGTCTATCTTCAGGCGTGGACCGGTCACGGGAAATGAATTGAATGGTCGTACAAACATCTGGTGTCCTCCATTGAGTATCTCTCGTACAATTTGCAGATCGAGCTGATGTTGGAGATATGGGTAGCACGTACCGTTTCGTGCAGAGATGCTATGTCTCAGTGATTTCTTGCCTCTGGTACGGCAAGTTTCGTTTCTCGGCTCTGAGGAGTTGTAGTAAGGCCGCCATGGTGGCTTAAGTAGACTCTGAGAAGCGATGTGAACAGAAGAAGATTCGTTGCTGATCTCCTTATACTCATACGTATAGCTCGGTGTTCCCTTCTATAGTCGACTAATCGTACAACGCATCCGAGTACTAGAGTTGTATGCACTTTTGTCACGACATCGGCACAGAACAGTCAATCATGGGGGGTGAAGCGGTCATGTCTATTCTGTGCAGCAGACATCCGCCTTAAGTACAGCTATCTAATCTTGATGATCTCCTACCGTGTGTTATATCATGACAACTTTCGTCTTCAAGTCTGCGTTTGTACATCCCCATTTTTCTTCGAACTTTACCCCTTAATATCGTAGCCATTATAATATTATGACGACTGTCTTTAAAGCTTTGCCAGGTAAGTCGTATCTCAAGCTTGCTCCGTTCTTGTTGAATAGACTTGGAACTGCTGCATGGGTAGCCTGCTACTGCTACTTCTTAGAGGTATCTACCTGGAGACGTGAATGAAAGCTCAAACCACAGTGATCCCCATGGTAAAACTGTTTGGTGAGGACCAGGTAGAAAAGGACTTGGGAAGCGAAAAAAGCTCACCTTCCTGGAGAATTTCTCCGCTACCCAGCCAAATGTTTTGCGAATGTGGACAACTTTCTCTAAATCTCAAGAAAAGACCAGGTACTTACTCTTCTTCTGGGAGGATCCAAGACTGGGAACAAAAGGCCAGGAGTGCTTTGTAGGGTGTCGCTCACGAGGAGAGTAAAATCTTGGAAAGATGCAAGCCTGAGAACAAAAGACTAGGAATACTTTGTAGGATATCGCTCGCCTGAACTGCCGACCAGGTGCTTCTGACTCGGACTTGTGGCAAACAAAATACCAGGTGTCTAAACCGTAAGGCCTTCTCACGGGTGGCTGGGAAAACTTCTTGGTTGTACTTAACCTTAGCAAAACCTCAGGCACTGAAACCGCCCGGGTTTCTAGTCAGGTTATTTCGAACTTATTCTTCTCGAAGGTGACCTCTTATTCGCTTGCTCGAGTGAGCAAGCTTTTCATAGTCTTACATGGCTTTAGATAGTTATAACAGCATTAAATAGTGCAACGGCTTTGATTTGAGATTGGTTTGAAGGATAATCAGTTCGATTCGGGGTCTGGACAGCATCTATATCTCATTGATTAGAGAAAGATCCGGGCATCGTTTTTATGAAGGCTATAAACCTTGGAAACTGTCCTGGGAATCGTCCTGGTGTTTTCGTCAAAATTACCTGGTGTAATTGTTGAAAATGTCCTGGGAAGTGTCCTTGTTTTCCACACAAATTTGTGCGTGCTGTGGACTTGGACATTTAAAAGTTGTCCTGAGATATCGGGATCTGAAATTTCTAAGTCATTTCTGTCCTGGGAATATTTATACCATGGGGTGATCAGCCATGACTCGTGCAGGGTGTAAGACATGTCTTCAACTCATCAGCTTAGAAGTATCTTCTCGTATATACATTCTCAGTGTTCAATTCGACGTCTGCCTTTCCAGATCCCAGTTTTTCTTTGACCCTTAACTCGTAATAGGTCATATCTGTAAAGGCTGACACAGCCAGGTAGATTGTGCGCCAAACCGTAGCCACTGGCAGATCCTGTTGAATAGAATTGGAACTAATGCGTACGATGCATGTCTGTTCCTGCAAGTACGTATGGACTAAGAGACGTAGAGGGAAAAGTAATCGTCAGTGATCTTCTCATACAGCCAATCTCGTGTGTAGTAGTTTTCCATACATGCCCTTTCTCTATTTCCTCGTGTGACATGTGATTGTTCTCTACGGTTTCAAATTACAGTTTGCACATCCCCATTCTCCTCCTAGACTTAACTCGTAAAGGAGTTCGACAGTAGTCGATTATGGGCGGAAGTGTCAGAGTATAAGGCGAACGTGACACTTTCTAGTCCTCTGGAGCTCCAGAGTTCAAGTAGCTACTGCGTGCCTCATATCTCCCTTGATGTTCGATTGCATGGTTGCCACAAGCACGGATATGTGGTAGGAAGAACAATCACGACTGATCTGCTCATACGTGTGGCTTGTGCTTCAACAGATTCTCTCTTAGCTTGGTACAGGCCATGATGCTCTTAACTTTCTTCCCTCGTACGGCTTTGTGCTTGTCTTTGCTAGTATCTTGGTCTTGCGTAGTATCCGGCCCTCGCTCTTTCCATCCAATAAGTACGTACCTCAACCTCTCTTCCAATCCTACTATGCCTCGTGACCTCTCACAGCTCCATTCTATCTCATCCCCATGGTACTTACGTATACCGGTACCTCAGGCTCAAACTCGTAAAGTCATCCTCTATAACAAAAGCACGGAACACATAAACCCCAACATGATATACCAATTTTCATTGTGGCTCGTGTGTCGCAGGAGTCAGGATTGTGCTTGCGAAATTCGCTAGTCCGTGAGTTTTTGTTGTATGATATCCATCATCTTTCCTTGTAACGAACGTGGATAGGCTTTCCTGCTTCTGTATCATTCTCCTCTCGTACTGTGAACTGCTCAATATTGTGGGCGATCGCGCGAGTCTACTTTCCTGCGGGGAAGCTTTTGCTTGTACCGATTGTTCGTGCCATTTCTTAATCTCTTGTTCAACCATTTCGAGATCACGTATTGTCCCTCGAGCAAGTTGCTTCGTAACACGCTCCGGCAATCCAATCGTCTCGAGAATTATACCCTCTGATGCAGGTACTTTCGCTCATGCCGCTTCTCGAGATTTCTATCTTTTTTTCTACACGTGCAATCCTACGGTTCGGCAAGCTTGCAACCCCGTAGGGCTTTCTCACAACGTACTCTGATCAGTGATATCTCATAATTATAATACCTCTCGATCCTCCGAGTCATGCGACTAGCTATGTTTCTCGTCTCACCCTCCCAAACCCCGTTCTAGCATTCCCAAGCCTCTCGTGTCTTCAGTCCGAGTCACTGATGTCCTTCCCATCCCCATAATTCTTAAACACTTGGGCACCTTGCGTACCGCCTTATGAAACTGATGGTCTGAAATGTTTGCAGGAACGTGACTCTGCTCTTGATCATGCTTGCAATACGTCTGTTTTTGCTGACTAAATCTTTGCAGAAGATGTATACGCGTATTGAAGAGGATGTTTGTACTTAAGAAGACGTCTATTATCGAAACTTTGCCAATCTGCGTCAAAGCTTCGTGGTCCTTTCTTGATCTTTCTTCCTGACTACTTTGCTGGGCAAGTTTCAATGAACGTAGAAGGACAAGGCTGTCTCTACAGGCAAAATTTAATTGTTAAGGATGGTGGGACCTTCTTTGTTGGCGATCCAGGTTTGAAGTGATGCGGACTTCATTATCTCTCTCGTTGGGTTGTTTTCGGAAGCACCGATACATGATAAGAGGAAGAATATCGCCACTGATTTTCTCATATGTACGAGTTATTCTGCCTCATTGCTCTCATCTTTGTACAAATTTCGTGAACCCTGTAATGTCTGGTTAAGTATAGGCAAACCGGCCGGCCCCCGGAGGGCCGTCTCGGCCTTACCCTCGTCGGCCAGTCTCAACCAAGTAAAATTGAGGCCGGTCTTTGCTCCGGCCGGGCTTTAAATGGATGCTGCAGGCCCGGCTTAATATTGAGCCGGCCAGGGAGGCGGTGTAACTGCCTAATTCGGTAAACCTACAGCTCTACCTGTAGCCGAGACAGGCGATTTGACGAAGACAGCTTGTTAAAGTTGCCAAATACGGAAATATTTTATCACTTTGGGGTGGGTACCGGCCATATCGGCCGTGCAGGCTTACGAGACACCAGCTTGGGCCTCACCTGTACAGTCTCCGGCCGTCCCAGGGGTGCCATGGGCCGAGCCCAAAACAGTGGGCCAGTCTGGGCTTACACAAAAGCCGGCCCGAACGGCCGACTGCCTACACTGGTCTGGTTTGTACATCCCCATTGTTCTTGATACGTACAAATATGTGACAGTCTAGAGATCTGGCAGCACCAGGTTTGTATGAGCGAAACATGTACCATTTTGTTTATGGATATTGGAACAGTTGCGTGCTGCTTGATCTTTTCTTCGTGAGTACTTTGTTGGGCAAGTGTGATTCAACGTACAAGACTGACGCTATCACCACTGGCAGTACCAGACTATATGGTGGAACGTGCTCTGCTCTTGTGAACGGCCCAGGTTCGATTTGCTATATGCTTCATATCTCTTTCCTCAGTTTCGTGGTTGTCGTGTGATCCCATGGGCGGAACTTGAATGAGTGATGATGTAGAGATACTTCTCATACGTGCTAGTTGTTCTGCTACCACCTCTTTCTTTCCTATCCTCGCCAACAGTTTCTCGTGTTCTGTCTTGTTCAGTTTTTGAATTCCCATTGTTCTCTGGATACGAACAACTTTCTTGAGACGTACTCTGCTGGTGCGCAGTGCAGTGCCAGGTTGTGGTACAACGTGACGCTTTGTCGACGTGAACCGAGGTTCAAAGGGATGCGTACCCTTCTTTGGTGTCATGGTTGTCACAGTAGCAAGAAGAACAATGTAACTGATCTCCTCATACGTGAATAGTTCTTTGGTGGCCAATTCCTTCTGCAAGTGATCCTCGTACTTCTAATCCGACGCCGCAAGGCTTAAGGCCGTGCATCTCCATTCTACTTTCTTTTGATACGTACGACACTGAGGTCTCTACTGGCAGTGCAGTGCGGGATTATGGTGGAACGTACGTCTCTGTTGAGAACTTTGGTTTGGAGTGATGCGTACCTTCATATCTCTCGTTTGCGTTTTTTCGTAATGGAGAATAACGCTGATGATCTGCTTATACGTGCGTATCTTCGTACTTCTTCTGTTCCAATATTGCTTGAGTTTGTGCATCCTTATTCTTCTTACAAACGTAACTCGTAGGAGATAATGAGAGTGGTGGATCATGGACAAAGTCCAGAAGCACCTGATTACTTACATAGGGCAGAACGTGGTGCTTTCTGAGAGTTGTAGCTTTCATGATGCGTACTTTATCTCTCTTTACTAAGTTTGCGTGGCTTTCAGACTCGCGTGGAGGAAGAACAAGGCCATGAGCTGCTCATACATGCATCTTGTCTGCAATCACTTCTTGCTTTTCTTCGTATTGTTAGAATCAGCCTTTTTTGGGATTGTGCATCCCCATTCTACTTCTTTTGATACGTATGACGCGCGGCCTACCGGCAGTACCAGCTTATTGTGGAACATGTTTCATTTCTGGCAGCCGAGGTTCGAAGTTATGCGTACTTCATACTCCTTTACTCCTGTGGTTGTTGTGCGTAAAAGAGAAGAAGAACACTTGCTGATTTTCTCACTCGTGCATGTTCTTCGCAAGCCACTTTCTTTCTTATCATCATATTATTTCAACATGTTTGATTCTTGACGTTGTCCATCCCCATTCTACTTCCATTGATACGTGTAAATGCTACTTTTACTGGCAGTATAAAACATCATACCGGAACGTGGAACGCTTTGGCGTTGCTCGGAAGTGGAAGTGATGCGTAAACCCATTCTCATAAATATACTATTCGGGAGTGGAACTAGAGCTAATGTGTAATCATATCCTCAAAAATGAGCTGTTTGGAAGCTTAAGTAGAAGTGATGCATCGATGCGGGGGCCAGTCGATCATCGCTCTTGATATCTTCTCATGCAGTGTAGGCAACCGTCCGGCTAGACAGGCGGCCGGCCCATCTTTGACCTCATGGGCCCGGCCCGGCCATTGATTCTAGAGGACGACGCCAAGCCCGTCCAGGCCGTCCATTTCGCTCCAAAGACAGGGCCGGCCCGTTTCTGGAAGAAGACGGCCGGGTTAGCCGGCTTCTTGCCATTTTGGGAAAAGGCTACTCGGAACCAGCACATCCGAGCTTCGGATAACGGACCCGAGGTAGCAAGATGCTGATTTTTGGTTCGAAACCGACCAGAGTTTTGCCTTAAACCGGCCCCCAGCCGTCCGACCCTTCGTGTAGCCCGGTCGTCTTCAGGAAGAGCTTATCCCAGCCGTCCCGGCCATCCCCTGAAGAGGCCGGCTTACTAATCGGCCAGGCCGACCATTCGCCAAAGACGGCCGGAACGGCCGGTTGCCTACACTGCTCTCAGGGTGTGGCAAACAACCGGGATGTCGAGGTTGTCTTGATCAGCTGAGGTTCGAACTGATACATATGTGCCTCATATCCTCTGTCTCTTAATTACGTGGTTGTCGCGAGGATGGATGCGTAGTAGCAGGAAAAAAGTAAATGCTAGTTTCCTTATACGTGCCGAAGTGTTCTCCAATCACCTCTTTCTTTCATATCTTCGTACTGTTCCCTCCTTTCTTCGTTCTTCTGCTTTGGCATTTCCTGAGTTTACAGATCCTCATTCTACTTCTTTTGATACGTACTACGTAGCGACGCTTTGAGGTTTGCGATACTGGTAGTACCAGAGTCTATGCATATATGGTGGAGCGTGGGCTGTCTTTGCTTGCGTGTTTTTCGTGTAAGGAAGAAGCTCTGCTGACTCGGATCTATTCATACGTACGTGCCCAAGTGTTCTCAAGCCACTTCTTTCTTTCTTATCTTCGTACTTCTGTTTTGACGTTCTTTAGTCTACACATTCCCATTCTACTTCTTGTGATACGTGCGAATCTGCAGCCGTACTTACCGGCAGTGCCAGATTATAGGGCAGAACGTACTTTGCCAGTGCTCTTGTGGACCGAGTTTCGAACTGATGCGTATTTCATGTCTTCTTCAGTTTCGTCGTTCATCGCGTGCAAAGGAGAACCTCTTCTGATTTCCTCATACATACGTGTGTTTTCTTTTCAAACCACTTCTTTCTTATCTTCGTACTTCTATTCCCTTGTTCATGAGTTTGCACATCCCAATTCTACTTCTTTTATTACGTGCAAATCCGCGGGTGCTTACTGGCAGTATCAGACCATAGGGCATAACGTAATTCTTTGTTGGGAAATAAGGTTCGAAGTATATCATGTGTACATCAGCATCATATCTCTAATCTTCCATTACTTTGTTATTGCGTGGAAAAAAGATGGACCACTGCTAATCTCTATTCGTGCCAGCTGCTCGAGCGCTGCTTTGCCATTTCTTTCTTGTCTTCGTACTTTTGTTCGGATATTTCTTGAGTTTACGCATCCCCATTTTACTTTTTTTGATACGTACCACCAAACCGAGGATACATCCGGATATCTACTGGCAGTAAAGTCCCAGATAAGAGCAGGTATGGCGAAACGTGATCCCTAAGCCCTTCTCTTGGAATTCGAGGTGATGCGTACGTTGTACTCCTCTATCTGCATGGTTGTCACGAGCACAGATACGTTGAAGGAACAACAGCATCCTAAACTGCTCATACGTACAAAGTACTCTGCCATTTCTTTCCTTCTCGTCTTCATACTGCTATTCTGACCCTTCCTAAGGTTGTGCATCCCCCTTTCTGGTTTGTATACATAGAAATGCTTTGAGGTTCTGGGTTACTGGCTGTGTCTTGCTATGTGGTAGAACATGGAGTGATTATGTTGTTCGGAATCAAAAATATTGCGTAAATCTATTCACGTCATGACTGGTCTATTTGGAAGTGGGAGTGCGGCGTGAATTTCTTCCCACGACTGATCTGTTTGGAAGTGGAAGTGCTCCGTCTCATACGTGCTTGTTGCTCTCCTGCCATTTCTTTCTCATCTTCGTACTGTCTTGATACTCCCCATGAGTTTGCACATCCTCCTTCTAATTCTTTTGCCAGTGATACGTACAAAGCCGACCTTCGTTTCCTAGTAGTGCAAAGTTGCATGGTGGAACGTGGAATGACCGTCCCATTTAGAAGTGGAAGTGTTCTGTGAATCCATTTTGGGGAGTGGTCTGTTTGGAAGTGGAAGTGATGTGTCTCATATATGCTTGTTGCTCTTCTGCAATTTCTTTCTTATCTTCGTACCTCTTTCTGTTCAGACTTTTCTTTAGAATGCGCATCCCTATTCTACTTCTTGTGATACGTACGAATCTAAGGCCGCACTTACTGGCAGTGCCGGATAACGTTATAACAGGGCGGAATGTGTTCTCTTTGTTGACGATCCAGGTTCGAAGTGATGCATGCCTCTTATCCTCTGTTTCTTTATTACGTGGTTGTCGCTAGGACGGATGCGTAGTAGAAAGAAAAAAGTAAAGCTGGTTTTCTCATACGTATAAATATGCTCTGCTCTAGTTCTTTCTTATTCTCGTACCGCTACTCCGCCAATTCTTAAGCTTGCACATTCCCAGTCTACTTCTTCTGATACGTACAACGCTGTCCCTTCCGAAATTTTCTAGTAAGTAGCTATAGGGCAATGTTGCATGGCGGAACGTGGAGTGAACTGTCATTCGGAAGTGAAAGTACTGCGTGAATCACTTCCAACGATTGGTCTGTTTGGAAGTGGAAGTAATGTGTCTCATATGTGCTACCTACTCTGCAACAGGGCTTTCTTTCAAGGTTCTTCTCTTCGTACTACCGCAACTTTTCTAGTTTTGTTTTCACATCCTCATTCTACTTCCTTTGATACGTACCACTCTGCCTCCATGCTTACTTCTAGTAGTGCAAGGCTGTATGGCGGAACGTGGAGTGACCGTACATTTAGAAGTGGAAGCGATGCGTGAATCGATTCCATGGGTGTCATACGTGTCCAAGTCTTCACCAACCAGTTCTTTCTTATCGACCTCATTTTTCTGTTTCCATGTTGCAGGAGTTTGCACATTCCCATTCTACTTCTTTTGATACGTACGACTCTGCGGCTATGCTTACTGGCACTGCCAGGTTATATGGTGGAACGTAATTCTTTATTGAGAATCGAGGGTCCATGATTCAACATCAGCATCATATCTCTCTTCTTCCATTGCATGGTTGTCGTGCAGTGGAAAAAATATGAACCACTGCTAATCTCTATACGTGCCAGTTTGTCGAGCGCTCTTTTGCCATTTCTTTCTTGTCTTCGTACTTTTGTTCAGACATTTCCCGAGTTTGCGCATCCTCATTCTACTTCTTTTGATACGTACCAACAAACTGAGAATACATCCTGATGTGTCTACTGGCAGTACAGTATCAGGTAAGTAAGTATGGTGAAACGTGACCAGTTCTCCTGGAAGGTTCGAAGTGATACGAAATGTCATACTCCTTTGTCTCCATTGTTGTCGCAGGTACGGCCAGATACGAAGAAGGAGCGATAATACCCCGATCTGCTCATACGTGCAAAGTTATCTGCCCTTTCTTTATCTCTTGTCTTCATACTTCTGTTCCCATCATTTCTAAGATTATGCATCCCCCATTTTGCTTTGGATACGTAGAAATGCTTTCATTCGGGTTTCTGGCTGTGTTTGGCTATGTGGTAGGAGGTGGATAGATTGTGTTCGGAAGTGGAAGTGATGCGTAAGTCTATTCTCGTCATGACTGGTCTATTTGGAAGTGGAAGTGCTATGTGAATCCATTCTCAGGACTGGTCTATTTGGGAGTGGAAGTGCTACGTCTCATACGTGCTTGTTGCTCCTCTGCCATTTCTTTTTGGTTTTCGTATTTCTCTTCAGATGTTTCTTGAGAATACGCATCCCCATCCTACTTCTTTTGATACGTACAACTCTATCGCTTTGGAAATTTCCTAGTAGTGCAAGGTTGTATGACGGAACGTGAATTGGTCGACAGCGTGTTCGGAAGTGGAAGTGATCCGTGAATCCCTGCTCATGACTGGGCTGTTTGGAAGTGGAAGCGATGCGTCTCATACGTGTTCCGATGTTCTCCAATCACTTGTTTCTTTCTTTTCTTCGTATAACTGAATTCTACCTTCTTGAGTTCTCACATCCCCATTCTACTTCCTTTGAGACATACGACGCCGAGGATATCTCTACTGGCAATGCAAGGGTATATGGGCGGAACATACTTCTTGGTTGGGGATAAAGGTTCGAAGTGATGCGTACATCATACCCTTCAGAGAGTTTCTTATTTTCGCAAGCACTCATGCCATGAGAGGGTAATGTTGATGTTTTCTTACGTGATAGTTCTCAACCGCCACTTCATTCGTATCTTCGTGCTGAAGAACGCTCTCTTTAGTTTGCACATCCCGATTCTACTTCTTCTGGAACTTGCAATTCTGTAGCTTCCGAAGTTTACTGGCAGTGTCAGGCTTTGTGGTGGAACGTTTCCCGCTCTTGTGGACACAGCTTTTAGATAATGCCTATCTCATTCTCTTTTAAACTTTGCTTGTGCGGTTCTCGTGCGTAAGAGGGAAGAACCCTTGCTGATTTCCTCACATGTGGATGTTCTTTGCAAGCCACTTTCTTTCTTATCTTCATATTGTTCCAACGTGTTTGATTCTTGACATTGTCGATCCCCATTCTACTTCCACTGATACGCAAACACTAGGACTATTTCCCTATGCGACAAGGATTCTGATAAACTGGTGACTTACCGGTAATTCTCAGTATATACAACTCCATTTGGGTGGTGACTTGCCGCCTTTCGGTCTGCAATAAAGGTGACTTGAAATATTAATCATAGCGAGACTTTTTAGGTGAGTTACGACTGTTTTCATGGGAGTTACTGTTTGCTTAATGAGGTCACTTTGGGTCTTCAGATAAGGAAAGACAGTGTTTGTATTGTATCCACACTTTTAAACTACAGTACTCTAAAACTATCGCTACCTCACCTACTAAGTACTTAAGTATTCAGGTACTCCTAGCTTATCTTACCGCTCAAGGCCGAAATGTTGAACGCTTCAAGATCCAGCGAAAAATTCCATCATATCAAGCTGGAAAGCCCAAGCAAGAACACCTCAATAAGAAACATCAGAGACAACTTGAAGTGTCATTCTGTTTGTACACATTGTCGTGAAGGCGTAGTGCCGCATAATGCAAGTACCGTTTGCGTAGAAGGCAGGAAGTTGAAGGCGCAAATTTTGAAGTTGGACAGAAGCGACAAGATTGATTTCACGGAAACAATTAGCAGGCAAACAAAACATAATGAATAAAGAAGAGATAAAGGAAAGGGAAAGAAAGGATACTGTACAAGATAAGTTGGAATCAGGAGTTTCTGCCCATGAAGCTAAAGGTCATGAGAAGAATGTTTGTCGTGATCGTTGTTGGCGCTGTGTTGTTGAGAGAATGGTGAAGGAAGACCAAAACATTCTTAAGAGAAGAGCGAAAAAAATTTCTGCAGACCGGGATTAGGTAAGGTGATTTTGACGGTGACTGTAATTATTATGACATCTTTGTGAGTTACTTAAAGTATCTTTCTCTTTTTCGGGAGTTACCTTTCAAACTGCACTTGTTGGTGGGAGTTGCTTGACGAAGGCATGTAACTGGTGATGTTACCATAGATGCCAAACAAAGACAAGGAACTCCCTTAAAATTCCCCAGTCAGACACCGGTTTATAAATTCCCATGTCAGATAGAGCTTTTACTGGCAGTCCCAAACATCTTACCGGAACGTGAAACGCTTTTGCGTTGTTGGAAGTGGAAGTAACACGTAAATCCATTCTCATGACTTGCGTTGCTCGTAGGAGGAAATAAGAATAAAACGTAGATCGATTCTCACAACTGCGCTGTTTGGAGGTAGAAGTGATGCGTGAACAACTAGTCTCGATGTCCTCTCAGGGTGCGGCAAGCAACGTCACGATGTTGTCGTGATATGGGGATCGAAGTGATCCATACGTGCCTCATATCCTTTGTTCTTTGACTGCGTGTGATTATTGCCAAAACTGGTATTGATATCTGAATGGAAGACAATAATCGCTGATTTTCTTATACACGCTGGTTTCTGCCGTGCCGCCAAATCCTTCTTTCACATCTTCGTACTTCTTCTGTTCCAATATTTCAAGTTCTTGAGATTGTGCATCCCCATTCTTCTTTCAAATATAGATCGTAGGAGAGAATGATAGGAGTGGTTCAACGAAGGCCCGAAGCGTCTGATTACACGGGGCAGAATGTGGCACATTCTTGGTGCTTACTTAGAGTTGTAGCTGATGTGTACTTCATGCATATCTTTCTTTGTTTGAGGGGCTCTCAGGCTCGCGCGGAGGAAGATCGAACAACGCCACTGATCTAATCGTACGTGTAAGCTGTTCTGCTACCACGTCTTTCTTTCTTATTTTCGTACCGTTTTTTCCTATCTCCGTACCTTACGCACAAAAATTTCTTTACTTTGCACATCCCCATTATCCTTCTTTTAACATCGTACAACTCTTCGGTTGTGCTTACTGGCAGTACCAGGTTATGATTGAACGCACCTTCTTGTTGGGATCCTGGTTCGAAGTAATGCGTAACTCAAATTCCTCATCTCCCATTGCGTTGTTAACTTGTCGCGTGGAAGGTTGAAGATGAACAGTTCATGAGCTACTGCTAAAGCGATCTTCATACGTACTTCGTCCGAGATCTTTTGTCCATGATACCACTTGTTTCTTGTCTTCGAAGCTTCCGTACTGTAGCCAGGATTATGTATCATGCATCGTCATTTTACTTCTTTTGATACTTAGCGGCGCTTTGAGGTTCGGGATACTGGAATTACCAGACGATATGCATATATAGTGGAATGTGGGCAGTCTTCGTTTGCATGGTTCTCGTGTCGAAGGCAGAACAACACCACTAGTCTCGTCATACGTGCGCTGTAGTGACCAACCACTTCTTTCTTATCCTCGTACTCTCTCGATACTTTTCTTAAGCTTGCACATCCCCATTCTACTTCTTTCGATACGTACAAAGCTTAAACTTCGTTTCCTGGCAGTGCCAGACTAGATATAGGTGGAGTAGAACGTGAGCGACTACGTAGATCGGAAGTTGTCATGGGAGCACAGATCTTGACCAGAAAGCGGGGATGTCATTGCTCAAGAGACGAGCACCAAGTCTAAATACCGACACCTGCTTACTCATCTATCCCACGTCACTCGATCCTAGGTCACCACCGGTAACAGTGCCCGCTACAAACAAAGAAAAAACCGAAAAAGAAGAAAAGACAAGTAGCTACGTTCCATCAAGACAAAAACAACGCATAGAGAAGCCGAAAAGCAAGCCCGAACACTGGTGAATCCATACCCGAGTGCCATAAAGAGAGAACAATGCATCCCAAACCTCAACATCTTGAAAGCATGGATGGCGGCGGAAATTCGTGAACTTGGGAGTAGGAATAGCGAGATCAAACTTGCCCGTTATGCCTTTGATCCGAATCCATCCTGAAACCTCCCCAAATAGCCGTCAGAATCATCGTCCCTGGAGGGTGCAATGCTTGTCAAACAATCGAGATCCATGAGGCTTGAGTGCTTGCGGAGATCGGCGGTTTTGAGAGCTAATACGCGATGTCCATGCTGGCGGAAAACGACGATGCTGAGAGCCCAAACATCGAGATTCCTGAGGCTTGAGAGGTGATAGAAATCAGCAGCTTTGAGAGCTCAAGCACGGGTGAAATTGAGGTTTATGAGGCTGAAGTGCAGGCAGAGATCGGCGGTTTTGAGAGCCCAAACACAGATGTAAACATTGTCCTTGGTGTGTTGAATCCTTGCAGAAAACCGGCGGTCTTGAGGGCCCAAACACAGGTGCAATCCTCGTCCTTGAGTAGAGGGAAATCGGCGTCTTTGACATCTTGAAAGCAGAGAGAAATTGGCGCGATGTCCGAAGTGAGGAAGGTTGTGTTTATGATGTTGCTGGAGGTGGGAAGGTCCAGGTTTCGTGAAGAGGCCGATGATGAAGTGTGATCGAGCTCTCACCAACACGAGGGTGTTGGAAGTTTGTTGAGGTCATCCATCGGACTGGTTGGCTTGCAATGCCCGGGTGTTATCGCTGGAAGCATCGGCAACAAAGTGACGATTGCTAGGAATAAAGACGTGGTGAAGGTGTTGAACTAATTGAAACTGGGGCTCCGGCCGTTGAAGAGACCATGGTTTGCCGAAAAGAAAAGCGAAAGTGGCTCAGATCTCGCTGGGGACGATCATGGTTTGCCGAACGGAACAAAAAGAAAGAAGTGCTATGGCTCAGGCCTCGCTGGGGACGACCGTGGTTTGCCGGAAAAGAAGAGTAGTGATTGAGACGAGAATGCGGAGGTTCAGGCCGTTGAAGATGACCATGGTTTGCCGGAAAGAGAAAGAAAACAGTGGCTCAGGCCTCGCTACGGGTGACCATGGTTTGCCGAAGTGATTGAAGAAGTGCAAAAAGAAAAAAACATCGCGATAGATGGCAAAAGATCAGAATGGAAACTGTTTGCGATGAGGGTGAAGAGACTGATGGAGATCCGTCTACGGCGAGGATCTTTCCTGTAAGGCTACTATCCAAGTTTCTGATCGACACTGGAGGCCCTTTCCGACGAACTGACAGGTGTTGCTACCATTGTCATGGGAGCACAGATCTTGACCAGAAAGCGGGGATGTCATTGCTAAAGAGACGAGCAACAAGTCTAAATACTAACACCTGCTTACTCATCTATCCCACGTCACTCGGTCCCAGGTCACCACCGGTGACAGAAGTGGAAGTGATCTGTGATTCCATTTGGCTGGGCTGGTTTGGAAGTGGAAGTGATGGGTCTAGTTCATACGTTCGCTGTACTGACCAACCACTTCTTTCTTTCTCATCTTCGTACTGCTAGAACCTTTCTTTTCCTTGGATACTTTATGTGTAAAGCTTCGATTACTAGCTGTGCCAGGCTAGGTGGAGTATTCAAAACGTGGATGGTATGTGTTGTTTGGAAGTGGAAGTAAAACGTAAACCCATTCCGATGGCCTGGGCTGAGCTGGTTTGGAAGTAGAAGTGATGGTTTTCATATGTATCCGTTCTTCTATAATCACCACTCTTTTCCTATCCTCGTACTGTTTGACCAATTCTTCGTTTGCACATCCCCATTCTACTTCTTGGAATACGTTCAAAGGCTTAAGCCCCGTTTACTAGCCATGCCAGGCTAGGTGGAGTATCCTACTAAGAACGTAGACGACTGCGCAGCTCCGAAGGGGAAGTGATCCGTGATTCAACCATTTGGCTGGGCTGGTTTGGAAGTAGAAGTGATGGATCTAGCTCATACGTGCGCTGTACTGGCCAACCACTTCTTTTTTTCTTGTCTTCGTACTGCTAGAACCTTTCTTTTCCTTGGATACTTTATGTGTAAAGCTTCGTATACTGGCTGTATCAGGCTAGATAGTAGGACGTGGACTGATGGGATTGTTGGGAAATGGAAGTAACACGTAAACCCATTCTGATTGCTGGGCTGGTTTGGAAATGGAAGTGATGTTTCTCATACGTATCCAAGTGTTCTCCGATCACTTGTTTTTTTTTTCTCTTAGTACTGTCTCGATAGTCTTCTTTAGTTTGCACATCCCCATTAATTCTCCTCTGATACGTGCGAATCTGCGGCCATACTTACTGGCAGTACCAGTTTATGGTGGAACGTACCTCTTTGTTGGGGATCCACGTTCGAGCACGGATATGTGGAACAAAGACGACAACATCTGATCTCCTCCTATGTGCTAGTTGTTCTTAACCACTACTTACTTCTTTTGTATCTTCGTACTGTCTCGATACTCTTTCCGAGCTTGCACATCCCCATTGTATTTCTTTGAAACGTACAAAGCTGCTGTAGCCTCGGTTGCTAGTAGTCCAAGATTGTATTGCGGGACGTGGCTTGACTGCGTTGTTCGGAAATGGAAATGATGCGTAAATCATTTGTTGCTTCGTTTCCTAGTAGTGCAATGTTGCATGGCGGGACGTGGATTGGTCGAGAGCGTCGTTCGGAAGTGGAAGTGACCCGTAAATCCATCCCCATTCTTTTCTTTTGATACGTACAAAGCCGACCGTCGTTTCCTAGTAGTGCAAGCTTGTATGGCGGAACGTGGAGTGAACTGCCATTCGGAAGTGGAAGTGATGCGTGAATCGATTCTCATGACTTGTGCTGTAAATTTGGAAGTGGAAGTAATGGGTCTTATACATTCTCGAATCACTTCTTTCTTTCTCATCTTCGTACCTTGCTGGAACCTCACTTTGGTTTTCACATCCCCATTATACTTCTTTCGATAAGTAGCACACCACGCTAAGACTCTGTATACTGGCGATGCCAGTTATATAGTGGACCGTAAGTCGTTCTTGTGGGTCAAAGTTGAAACTAATGCGTGGATCAGTCTCGTTGTCTTCTTTGCGTGTTGCAAGCAACGTCCATGTAGAAGAAAGAAAGGAAGGAGCAACGGCGCATCCATACCTTTTTATACCGAAACGGAAGGCGCAACGCACCCACCTCCCAATGCTCCGAACTCCGAGTAGCCACTACCCAATCTCATCGACTCTCCCCACCAACAACCCCACCAAGTACAAGACATACCAAAACAGCACGAGAGAGAGAACAAGATACCCATAGAATCCATTAATATTACCCCCCCCCCTCCCTATCTCCCATCTTCTTTTAATCCATCCATACAAATAAAATCTACACCCCCCAGCAATAAAAAAGCCCACTAACAATAAACAACAATAAAAAGTATAAAACAATAAAAAAACACAAAGGTAACGAACGAGCGAAACACCAGAGTATCAATATCAAGCTCAATAAACAAGCAACCTAAACCCACCCAATCAGCCCCTTCATATCCAAAGACAACACCGAAGCAACAGGAACTTACATCAACCCAGATCCAACCCATCAGGTTAGTAAGTAACCCATTTATTCGTACTGATCTAGATGCATTCCATCCATCGCCGAATCAAGTCGTTCCGGGTTACGTTGGCGGGAGCGAGCTCGAGGGGAACCTAGAAGAAAGTGCAAGTTAGTACAGTTCTCCAAAGCAACAAAGGAAAACGCCGGCTTTGACACGCACCCCCATTATGTTGTTGAAGAGAAGAAGAAGGAGGTTGAGCTTTTGAGAAGAAGAGGTTGAGGTATGTTGAACGAGGAGTATGAAGAATGTCGCAAGAGAGGATGAGGTATGTTGAGGAAAGGTATGTTGAACCATGCTGAAAGAAGGAAGGTATGCCGACGAGAAAACATGCTGAAGCTGAACAAAGTTTCGAAATCCGCCAACACCAATCACTCTCTCCTCCCACTCCCCCCAAACGCATTAGGATGTCTCTTGACCCCCGTCCACATCGGAGCGCTTCCGCCAACACTCTTATGCTTCCCATTACTCTTCCCGCCCGCACTTCCCGGTGTCGAGTCCAAAGGCCGCGAAGAGCTCGAGCTCGAGCTCGGCGTAGTCTGTGTACCGTTTGTCGATTTCGGCACCTTGGGAAAAAAGGAGCTAATCTTCGGCGCGGGAGTCCGGACCTCATTTGCCCCACCACCGATAGTCGTCTGCCTCAGCACGCCTGAGCCCTGACTCGCCTGCGCCAGCCTCCCGCCCGCCGCAACCGTACTCATCAACTGTCTCTTCCCCGGACTCTCCCAGCTCAACCTCCTCTCCTTCGTCACCCCCGCCGGATGCACCGGACTAAGTTCATCCGGACTGACCTCGACCCTCTCCCTTCTCTTGACCTTGATGCGTTCCGGCGTAGCTCCATTCTTCTCGACATGAGCGCGCTTCGTAGCAGCGCTGTTATCGATGCTATGGCGTTTGCGTTTCTCGCCAAACCCAGCGGCAGCGAGGAGTTTCTTCCCGTCGATGGGCTTGAGGGTTTCGAGGCGGCCTTCGCGTTCGGCTTGGGTGAGGGTGCGGCCTTTGCTAGGGAGGGAGTGGCGGCGGTTTTCGTCTTCGAGGAGAGGGCGCGGCGGAGCTGGGCCTGTAAGGATGGTCCTCCCGTCGACTGGTCGCCGTTGTTCTTTGCGGGGAGTAACGACGACTTCCCTCCTCCTTACTTCTCCATTAGGGGTGGACTTACTCTCTTCCTTATTCCCAGCAGCCTTGACAGTGATGGTGTCCTCCTCCTCCTCCTCGTCACTCTCCCCCTCACTCTCCTCCTCCTCCTCGTCTGACGTATCCAAGGAGATAACCCCCACCTCCTCCCTCTTCAACCGCTCGACGTATTCCACCCATTTCTTCCTATCCACCTGATTCCCCTTCTCATCCTCCCTCTCCCAAGCCCCCACCAGCTCCGGCGTCCACACCGCCTCGCTGCCTTGAACATCCTCCCAGCTCCCCGGTACGGGCCCGATGCGGCGGACGACACGCTGGTCGATGCGCGGGATGAGGTCCTCCGCGCCTTTAGTGCAGTCTCGATGTTCTTCTTCGGACATGGCGACGAGGCCTTCTTTCGGCCGGTTCGGTCTCACCGCCTCCTTCTCCTCCCAGTGCATCTCGGAGCGCGCCAAGCCCGGTTCCTCCGCAACCGCCTGGTCCAGCTCGGCTTTTTCGCTGGCGGGGAGGTTATGGACCAGCTCGCCGTCCCTGGCCTCGCCCTTAGTATCGCGCGTGCCGAAGCCGCTCCATCCAAAAGCCTGGGCGCGTTGAGGGGCGACTTTGGAGACTTTTGCGGCGCCGAGCTCGATGGGGACTCTGAGGCCTGGTTTGGGGGTGGGGTATTCGTGCATAGCGGCACACGCATACAACTCATTCGGGGAGTAAAACCGGCCGAGGATGTCGGTTGCGCGGAGGAGGGATTCTTCCCAGGGTTCGAAGGACCAGTGTTCTTGCCAGCGGGCGGAGATTTCGGTCTTCATAGCCTCGATTCCTTCCACCCTCATGTTCTCGAAACGTTCGTGTGCGTCTTTGATGTTTGCGGGGGTGAGGGGCATGACGGGGGTGGAGAGGGATTCGCGGAGTTCGAGGGAGGTGTTTTCCTTGTCGGTGCGCGGGCGGAGCGGGGTCTGGTTATCGGCGTAGACGGGGATTTCGACTTCGCCGGGGATGGAGGGGAAGTATTGGAACCAGGTTGCTTTCCAGCCCGCGTCGGTCTCGAGATTCTGGATGCCGGGCCACTTCCTCACGCTCTCGTGACGCACCGGGACTTTTTCGTCGGCGGTGACTTCCTTGACCTCATACTCGGCCTTTAGCGGGAACGGCGAGTAGAGCTGGCCGCGGACGTTGATGTGCGTGATTGTGTCTTCCTCGTCGCGGTAGACGATCCAGCAGGAGACGCGCATCAGGGCCTCGGTGAGTGGGAGAGGGAGGAACTTCCAGTAGCCGGCTTCGATGCGCGGGAGGTCGAGCTTGTCGATGCCGGGGCCGGTGACGCGGACGAGGTCGTATTGGTTGATCTTTTCGGCGCCGAGAAAGGCGGCTGCGTATTTCGCCATTGAGCCCTTGCCATTTGGGCGGGGGCGGATGGGGTTTGGGGCGGTGAGGTGGTCCCAGGGGAGAAGGGCAAAGGGGGTGATGTGACTTGCAGCCAAGGAGCCGAGGAACTGTGTTGCTGGGAGAGAAGAGGAGGGAGTGTTGGCGGGGATGGGGTGGGCGAGGTAGGGGGTGAGGAAGGAGGCGGGAATGGAAGGAATGTAGCGGCCTGGAGAGTGGCGGAGGGAAAGGGCAACGTCCGAGGGGGTGAGATCCGCGGACGGGATGCGGGCGCCATATTCGCAAATGTAGATGCCATAGGTTGGGGGAGTGCGCAGGCGGCGGTAAGTAGGCGGGTTTGTGTAGAGGGAGAGGGTTTTTGTGGCCTCTTCGAGCTTCTGTGCTAGATAGGAAGATAGATCCTTCTGAGCAACGTTACGGTCGACTTTTTCCCAAATATCCCTTTCGAGCTCCTATCACCAGTTAGCAATTACCCAAACAGGCAATACTGGGCCCTACCTTTGTCGTCTTCATCTCAAACACCTCGTCGACATTGGGAATATCACACACCACCACCAGAAACGGCTCGAAATCATTAATCGGCCCCCTATACCAACAAATCTCCCCCGTCCTGAAAATCCCCGTCGAATGCTCCGTCAACTGCGCCTCGACCGCCGTCAACCCACTAATCGCCCAGAAATTATCCTCCCTAATCTGGTCCGCCATCTCCATACACATGGCCAGCTCCCGCTTCGTCTTGGGATCCAGCGTTGGTTTCCTCCCCGGCTTCTGGCCCGGTGCTCGCGGCTCTCGAACAGCCTGGTTGCAGTAGCGACACGGACATTTCTTGGTGTAGTCTTCAGGCACAGGCTTGTAGTCATCGTAGTTATCGGCCTTGGAAGGCTCGGTGGAGGACGAGGGGATGTAGAACCAGGGGTCTTCGTCGTCGTCGGTGTCTGGGGCGATGCTGGCCAGGTGGAGGAGGTGGTCGCGGAATTCGTTGGGTGAGCGGAACTTTTTGCCGTGTGGGAGGCCGTAGAGGTAGGAATCGGTGCGTTCGGAACCGTCTGACATGCGTTTCTAAGGGAGAGCGGGTTAGCCGGTGCAGTTCGGGCCGATTATCTTCTCCACCACCCCATGCAAACACCACAATTGAACGAGGAATGGGATACTCACATGCTGCGTCCACAACGTAAACCCGCCCGGCAAAAGACACATGTGCTGCTTCCCCTGATAGTCCTCCGCTGCCAACAAACATCAGCCAACAGTCCAGCAAAACCACCTCCGCTTCCCCCCTTCATCTCGGCCTCCTCCTCATCCACCCACTCCTCCCCTCCCTCCAGTCGGGGCCAAACTTACGTATCCCCAAATCCGTCTCCGCCGTCAAAAACTGCGCACACTTGACCGCATAAGTCGTATACGGCCCACTCCCCGGCAGATTCTGCTGCCACCTGACGCCGGCCTCTCCGCCCTCTGGCTTCTGCGCCGCATCGCCGTCCGAGTATCGAATCGTTATCCACTGGGGATGTTTTGGCTGGGGCGGCATCGCTCTTCTTCTTGCTCCGTACGTCTCTCTTTATCGTTGATGTTTGCTCGTTCGTTCGGGTAGAAGTTGTTGTTGAGTTGATGATGGTTGGTGATGGGGTGAAGTTTGCTAGATGGGGCCAATGCCCTTTGTTGCGCAAGGTTTCAAAATCGTAGGCTGGGGTTTGTCGTGAAGGGGGGATCTTGTGGTATCGCGAGAGACTCGGCGTTGATGCGGCCCCGGGGAGGCGTGGAGGAGGTGCGTGGTGTTGAGGAATGGTTTTCGCGTCGAGGCGCCTCAGGATTTTTGGAGGGGGGGGTCGCCATGTGTAACGTCGGGTGGGGGAGGCGGAAAGAGGATTGGCGTGGTTTTTGGCCCGAAGGGGACGACGACGACGAGGGGGAGGGGAAGGAGGGATTGGGGTATGGTGATAACACTGTACTGTTGAATTGGTGAAGATTGGGAATAAATTCGGATTTGGAATTGGATTCGTCGCAGCTGCGCTGGGAATGAATAAAATATGTCGATTCCGGTTGGAGTTTCACTGTGAGCATTCCGTTGCTCGGCTTGGCGGACCCCGTTGACCATTCCGCACCTCGCACTTCCCTTTTGAACTCGGAGTTGCATACTTCATCCTGATTCGAGCTCTTGCGCTCTCCTGCTCCAAATTCTGCGTGGAGTTTCCGAGCCTCTCACCCTGCTTCCATCCCTATATCAACACCACTTTCTCCCACCTCTCCAACACGCATCCACCGTCTCAAACTTATGAGCCCAACAACATCCGAGTTCGGAACTAAGACGTACTCCACCGGACATAGTTACTTTCGCATGTCGTACCTTCAATCAAGAGACCATTTCACGAGAGACAAGATCAAGAAATCGAAACATGCTCCAGCAAACGATACGTCCTTCCCTATCTAAAGCATCAAGCAAGAAACCGCTAGCCACCCAAATACGAGAAACAAGAAACAAGAACCCTACCTAGGTAAGCACGAGAACCAAGAAATCGAGACGTCGTCAAGCTATTCCTTTCCTTTCTAAAGCTTGAATGAAGAAACCACTCGACGAGATACACAAATTCAAACTCAAGAGTCAAGATTTCCATACGTCTTTCCCGTACTACGACTTCGAAGCTTCTTCGAGTCGAACAGCGAACCTCGCAATGTCACGAGAATCAAGCAATTAAGTCAACTTTCAATAGAAAGCTGTACGCGCAAACCATATCTCACTTGAACGGCACCACAAGTTGCGAACCGTACGAGAGATTCTCAAAGACGAGCATCAGGTAATCGTACGTGCCCACAAATCATGTTCTGGTCAACGCTCACGAGAACTTGTAACCATTCATTTTGCCTGACCGGTCCACGCCTGGAGATAGATGATGATACGAGTATCTCTACCAAGTATATGTAAAACGACACCAGGTTGTAGCTTATTGCGACTCCACCAGGGATCACCACACGAGACAAGAAATGAACACATACTCAAGAAACCACATGTCCTTCTATTCCTACTAGTACAGTAGATCAAGCAAGGCAAGCTAGCCACCAAAGAAATACGAGAACCAAGATATCGAGACATTGCCGTACGTCCTTCCTTTCTGAAGAAACCGCCCCACAAGAAACAAGAAATCGAAACATACTATCTTTCAAGAAAGCCGTACGTCTTTCCCTTAATACAACCTCTCAAGCATAGAAATACGACGTACGAGAGACAAGAAACAAAGACGTAGTATTGCGACAGGAAACCATACGTGCCACCCATATCTCCACCGTCACCTCAACGTGCAGACCGTACCAGAGATTCTCAATGGAAGACACCTAGACATCAGGAAGTTGTACGAGTGCCCATATGGTCAACATTCACGAGAACTTGTGCCCATTGCATTTTGCGTGACCGGTCCACGCCGCCTGGAGATTACGGTACGAGTATCTCTATGTGTGAAAAGACCCACATTGTAGCTTACTGCGAGGGACAACCATATGAGATAAGAAATGGACGGGGTCTAAAGCGAACCAAACGTCCTTCCCTTTCAAGTTCAATCTCAGTATGAAGAAAACGCCACACGAGAAACAAGAAATCAAGGGCAGTCATACGTCTCCCCCTTTCTACAGCATCAAGAAAAGCCACGAGAGACAAGAAATCGAGACGTACTCCATCGTACGTACTTAGCTAAGTACTTTCGCATGTCGCAGCTTGAATCAAGAGACTACTACACAAGCTATAGAACGTCTCCCCCTTTCTACAGTATCAAGAAAAGCCACGAGAGACAAGAAATCGAGACGTACTCCATCGTACGTACTTAGCTAAGTACTTTCGCATGTCGCAGCTTGAATCAAGAGACTACTACACAAGCTATAGAAACGAGAAATGGACACGTACTCAGTCAAACCAAACTTCCTTCCCTATCTTTGGTCTCGAGCAAGAAATCCCTCAGGCTCCCCTACGAGGAACAAGAAGTTGAAACATCATCTAAGCACTAGAAGGAGCCGTACGTCCTTCCTTTTGTACAGTCTCTATCAAGAGCACCGCCACACGAGAAACAAGAAATCAAGACGAACACTTTCTGGCAGTCATACGTCCTTCGGCCTTCCCTTTCTACAGCGCAGCATCAAGCAATTCTACGCGAAACAAGAAATCAATACGTACTCAAGACAGATGAGCTGGAGTACATCTTCCCCCAACAACTTCTCGACCATAGAAACCTACCATACGAGAGACAAGAAAGCACTACTTGAAAACGTATCTCGACAGGAAGCGGTCACACGTGCCACCAATATCTCCAATGGCACTACAACTTGTAGCTCGTACGAGAGATACACAATGGAAGACATCAGGCATTTCAAAATATACTCAAGATAGGAGTAAGACTTTCCCTTGCAACTTGTTAACAATGGAAACCCAGCTGTACGAGAGACAAGAGATCACGACATAACAGGAAACGTGATACGCGGTACGTGCCACCCATAAGTATCTTCCAACGTCACCACGCTTGCAAATCGTACGAGAGATACTGAATGGAAGAGATTGACAGGCATTTGTACGTGTCTACAAACGATCTTGTTCTTGTCAACGTTATTGCAACGCGCTCGGGAACTGGTTACCGTTTCATTTTGAGTAATCTATAAACGCGCGGCTGGAGAATATATATGTGGAGCAACAGTGACAGTGAAAATGGAACACGATAATGGGGACGGTAGAACTCGAACTGAAGGGTGTGCTTATACGCATTAGCATCAAGTTGTCAGCATGATTCTCGGCCACGTTCTGGGTATCATGTCAAACAAGAAGGATTCACCAAGGTACACGCACATAGGTATACTAGTACTGGCCATGATACTGCACCGAAACCACGAATGATACGAGTCCCAATCCTTTACAACGCTTCTAACCCCACGTCACGATTCCAAATTTCCCGTTATTTCCAACCGAAAAGAGCGACAGTACGATTTTGTACCAAAGCACAACACGTTAACTTCCTCATTCCAAATGCAAATCGTTCATGTCTTTCTAGTCCCTTTCACGTACTATCTTTCAGGCCTCAACAACCTCGCGATGCGATTCACGAGCTCAGTGTTAAACATTCCCGAAAAATTACCGGTCACGTTCATAATAGACATCCACAATGCCACATAGTCACGAGTCTCCAGTATGACAGCGGCATAGTCAGCCGATCACCAACATCCTAAACCACCCCTCGTTCACGTGTATGAGTTTTCGACTTCAATTATGTTCAAATACAAAGTTCCCGTGGCTTAATACGTCACTTACAAAAGAAGCAACAGTGAGGTACGAGAAGAACCCGGACTGTTAAATCTCAACATAGCTTAGAAGTCCAAACGCAAACGAATACAACTCATCACGACATACTCATTAGATCCTCAATGCTTTTATTGTTTCCCTTTTACGGTGAGTAGCACTATGTTCATACAGAATACTATCGACATGTCCAAATACGAGAATCAGAAATCAGGACAAGTTTGCTGTAATCGTACGTCGTACCCATATTCTCCAATATGAACACGATCGCACCATTATACGAGAGATACTGAATGTGATATGCCGGACATTGATATGTGGCCAGTTATCTTTGGAAAGGAAACAGAGTTACGGGAATATTATGGATTGATATCATGAATCAATCCAGTGTCTACTATCAAATGCGGAGATCAAGAAAGCTTAAGACCTCGAAATGCACGAGTTTACAGTTAGACAGCATGTTTTATTTAAGCTTGGCGGTAATCAACTACTATGATCACATAAACAACTAGTGTCCACACGAAATAAAGCTATCCCGAATCTGACTTGCACAATTGATCTTGATCAAAGATGATTCCGGCAACAAAATCTTAGGATTTAGATATTTCGACAACAGACCAGCTTTCAAAATTGCACTGTGGGTATGTACTGCAGCTTCAACACCAGAGAAGCATCCTACAAAAGACAAGAAATAAAGACTCTGCCGAGCTACTAGGAGCTGCACGTCCTTCCCTTTCCACAGGTTGATTCATGCAGAAAATCAGTCTACAAGAAACAAGAAATCAAGACATTTGCATACTCTGCCTAGTAGTGCAGTTGTACGTCTCTCCCTTTTTAAAGCATCAAGCAACCTTACGTGATATAAGAAATCAATACGTACTCAACATAGTAGGCTAGAGCTGGGGAACATCATTCCCTTATAACTTGTCAACTATAAAGCAACCCGTACGAGTAGTCAGTGGGCTTTTAGGCTAGGGGTGGAGGCTATTGTACGAGCGACAAGTAATCAAGACGTATCTCGACAGGAATCTGCACTTGCCACCCATATCTCTAATATCCCAACAACAAATCAAATCATACAAGAGCTACTGATTGGAAGATACATGCAATGCATACGAGCTCTACTTAATGGAAGACGTCAGGCATTTCAAAACGTTCTCATGATATTTGGAGTACATCTTTCCCTTATAACTTCTCAAGCCACCTTCATGCACACCTTACGTGAGACAAGAACTCAAGACATATCTCTACTTCAGGAAATGGCACGTGCAGCGTGCTATCCATATCTCCAACGACACCACAACCTTGCACACCACACGAGAGATTCTTAATGGAATACGTCAAGTTATTTGCACGTGCCCACAAACCATATTGTGCTCAACGCGTGTAACGCGCCGTTCACGAGAATTTCTAACTATTTCATCTTTAGTAACCAGTCTTCGTCTGCAGATGATTGCTTGTATTTGTACGAGTATGCAGATATGTACTAAAGGTACAGTGATGCAACCTCAAGAGTGGCACTATAATGGGGAAGGGTGAACATGCGATGAATGATGGATAGTGCGTGTAGGCATTAGGTTCAAGTAGTCACTGGCACTCTAGCTATCGGAAACGATCAACCATGCACATACTGGACATGATTCACCGTCGAAACCCCAAAGATACGAGTCCAAATCTCCAGTGTAGCAGCAACATACAGTATATGCATACTATCCAATCGATGCAATCTGAACGCGATGCCGGCAGTAACACGAACTGGTTACAAACTACAACACGTCAACTTTCTCTACCTCGATACGAACCCTTATCCTCACTGGCAGTTCTATACGTGCGCTTTACCACCATTGTTCTAACCCTGACATTCTCCAACCATGCGATTAAACTTACGAAGCTCATTGTCAAACGAATCCTCATATGTACGAGTATAGCTCACGCTAACACTGGGCTTTAAAAGATCACACTAGCTGCGTCACGATCATAGTACGAGTCACCAGTATGGCAACAGCATTTTCGGACTGTCATCAACATTCTAAATCACTCTTCCTTCACGACATCTATGGGTTTTCGACTTCTATTATGTTCCAACACCAAAACTTTAACTTTGGACGTCACTTACAAGACGTTAGCAACTTCAATACGAGAAGAACCCACATTGGCAAATCCTCAACAAAGCTTACTAAGAGTCCAAAAGCAAGAGAGGACCAATCAATTACAACACGACATACTCATTAGATCTTGAAGGTCTTCAAGTTATGTTATTGCATTTCTCTGTCGCTAGAGCACTCGAAAGTAGTATGACCTTGCACAAGGATACGAAATCAAGACGTACGAGTTGCCAGCAGCTTTATATGTTGTTGACATATCTCTTCCACCATTTAGTACCGACACCATTGCTTTATACGAGTGATACTTAAAGGGGGACACCAGACATTGATACGTTCCTAGTCATCCTTTACCTGCTGGCAAAAAAAACGTTACACGAGAATGAGAATGGTAATTAGAGCGACTAGCTACTAGTCTTACGAGAGATTTTCAATAAAAAAACTTCAGGCATTTGTACGTGCCCACAAAACATCTTCTGGTCACAGCCGCACGTTAACTTGCCATGACCATTTGATTTTGCATGACCAGTCACAACACGTGAAGTATGCATCATATAGTACGAGAAGCGATAGGGACAGCAGTGGAACACGATAGTAATGGGGATGATGGAGCAAGACATGAATGGTAATCGCTGTACGCATTAGCTTCAAGTAGTAACAGCGAGTTGGATTCTGTAGTAACAGCAAGTTGGATTCTCTTTCATTACGTAGTGGTTATTAAGCTCGAATGATTTACAAGCTAGAGTTGCACGCACATACGTACACTGGACATGACTCGCATTAAGCGCCAATCCCACGAACGAAAGGTCGACACGGGTTCTACTAAGTCAACCTCAGTATAAAAACCACACTTCTAACCCCACGTCACTGTCCACATATCCCGTTATCTCTGACACGGAAAAGAAAAGAGCAAGACTTAAGTACGATCTTGGTCCAAAGCAAAACGCAACGTCCTCATTCCAAATGAAGACATTTTTCTACGCTCTGCCACCATCTTTCCAACCTCAACATCCCCCAGCTATCATATGAGATCAAGCTTACGATATTCATTCTCAAATGAGCCCCAGAATGCATAGCTCACGCTCATAATAGACATCCTCAAAGCCGTACAGTCACAAGTCTCCAGTGTGACAGCAGGATATCCAAGCATCCTCGTTCACGAACGTGTATGAGTTCCCGATTTCTATTACGTTTCAATACCAAGAAGCACCGTGGCTCAATATGTCACTTACAAATTATCAACAGCCATAACACGAGACAAAACCAGACTGGCGAAACATCACCAGGGCTTAAATGTTCAAAGTCGTAGAGATGAACCATCACGACACATTCATTAGATCCGCAAAGCTTCTGCGCTGTCCTTTTACGATTAGTAGAACTACATACCTATAGAGCATCAGGGCGACCAAGTACGAGAATAAGAAAGCAGGATAAGTTTGCGGTAATCGTACGTCGCCCCCATATCCTCTAATATGAACACCTACACTATTGTAGGAGAGATATTACTACTGAAAAAAAGACAGGCTAGAACTTTGTACTTACCTGGTTAGCTTTTACCTACTGGAAAAGGAACCGAATCACGAGAATGAATACCATGATTCAATCGACTAGCAAATGCGGAGATCAAGAAAGCCATGGATGTGGAGATCTAGGAGTTTGCAGTTAGATAGCACTTGCATGGTCCCTGAGCTCGATTGTGGCGGTACGATAAGGGGATGCTCGGAAGCGACACAAGCGATGGTACGTATATGCGTATTCAAACTTTGGGAGAGCCTTAGGCCACGAAGTGAGTGAAAAGCGACGATCAGAGAACAGCACGCCCTCACCGTAATTGGATATTCGCTTGTAGTGGGCAGAATTGTGCTACGAGCCCTTGGTAAAAGAACACCCCGGGCGCGTTCACGTTCTGAGTCTTCCAGTCTTCATGCTCACTTCCAATTCCCTCCACGACCTCCTTCAAATCACTTTGCCCCATCAATACGCACGCCGTTTCTACAATCATCTCCCTGGCTTTCATTCAGCCTCCGGAACCTCCACAAATCATCAGACGGTAGTAGTTAAACCTAGCTTCCTCACGTCTTCCCCATATCAATACTCCCCCGGCCAACCAGCGAGACGAGAATCAACATCCAATGACAACAACGCCCATCACGAGAGGTACATCACAAAAAGCAATCTGCTGCAGGAAGCGAGCCAATAGCAAAGAGTTATACAATAATGGGAATGATATAGCGAACGCAAAACTGATTGTCCACTCTAGCTCATCAATGGATGCAGTACCTAAGCTGGTACGTAATGGGGGGAGTTAGGAAACCAGATCTCATACACGTTTTCAAAGAATCAAGCCGACGTGACACTCAAATCAATCCAATGATATCACAGACCCACAACACAAATTCCAGACCACGATCCTGGCACGTTCAAGCTTACTTCAAATAAACTGGTACTTAGTATCTTCAATATTATACAACATCTCGTACAATCGTGTTCTACACTTGA
The DNA here is from genome assembly GCA_003788565.2 of Ascobolus immersus RN42. Taxonomy (NCBI): domain Eukaryota; kingdom Fungi; phylum Ascomycota; class Pezizomycetes; order Pezizales; family Ascobolaceae; genus Ascobolus; species Ascobolus immersus. Next base: position 2,338 of record ML119871.1, on the reverse strand, counting down.
CGCAACAAAATGCAACAGATGTTTTCAGCGTGTGAGCGTGTTATAACCAGCAACAATACGTAACGAGAAGTGGTCTTCCGAGCCTGTCTCCTGATTGAATACACGAGAGAACTTTAATGACCAGCAGATGGAGGAGTCTAAAACCCGTAGGGGTCAAGGCTATCCCGCATCCAACTTTCGCAATTAATCTATAAGGATTCCGGCAATCAATGTTAAGACTTCGAAAACCCGGCGTTCAAGACCATACAGTTGGAGTACATACTGCAGCTTCAATACCGGGAAACATCCTACGAGTGACAAGAAATCAAGACATCATCAAGCTACAACTCAATTGTTCCTCACGTACCTTGGACGTTTCATCAAATACCTACCCAAATTTAAATTTAAAAGAAAAGAATGGGGATACACAAACTCAAGAAATGTCTGAAGAGAAATACGAAGACCAAAAAGAGAGGGCAGACAGAAAAGCAACAAGCACGTATGAGACGTAGCACTTCCACTTCCAAACAGACCAGTCGTTGGAAGGGATTCACGTAGTACTTCCACTTCCAAATAGACCAGGCATGACATGAGTAGACTTACGCATTACTTCCACTTCGGAACACAATCATCAATCCACATCCTATCACATAGCCAGACACAGCCAGAAACCCGAATGAAAGCATTTCTACGTATCCAAAGCAGAATGTGGGATACACAATCTTAGAAAGGGTGGGAACAGAAGTACGAGGACAAGAAGGAAAGAAATGGCAGATAACTTTGCACGTATGGGCAGATCAGGGTGTTGTTGTTCCTTCTACGTATCCGTGCTCGCGAAAACCATGCAACAGAATGGGTATGACGTACACATCACTTCGAATCTTCTAAGAGAAGGGATCACGTTTCACCATACTTACTTCTTACCTGGTATTGTATTGTCAGTAGATACATCCGGATGTATCTTCAATTTGGTGGTACGTATCAAAAGACGTAGAATGGAGATGCGCAAACTCAAGAAATATCCGAACAAAAGTAAGAAGACAAGAAAGAAATGGCAAAAGAGCGCTGGAGCAACTGGCACGTATAGAGATTAGCAGTGGTCCATCTTTTTTCCACGCGACAACCATGCAATGGAAGAAGAGAAATATAATGCTGATGCACGTATCATACACTTCGAACCTCGATTCCCAACAAAGAATTACGTTCCACAACATAACCTGGCACTGCCAATAAGCACCCGCAGATTTGCACGTATCAAAGCAGAATTAATGGGGATGTGTAAATCCGACAAATGTTGGAGCAAATGGTACGAGAATAGTAAGAATTAGTGGAGCAAATTGTACGTATGAGGAAACCATCAGTTATTTTCTTCATTTCAAATTTCGGTGGCGCTTGTGACAACTACACAATCAAAGAACAGAGTATATGAGGATCGCGCACGTATATATCAGTTTGAACCCCAGCTCAAGACAACATCGCCGTCACGCCGGAGGTTGCTTGCCATACCTGGAGGAGACATCAAAGCAAGTGACCGAATGGTTCACGTTTCACTTCTACCTACAAACAGCACATTCGGGAGAATGTATTTATGTATTATTTCCACTTCTACTCTCGAATAACTCAAGTCATGAGAATGGATTTACGTGTTACTTCCACTTCCGAACACGCAATTGCTCCGCGCTCTGGCATAATGTCTGGTACTGCCAGTAAATAGACTCGGAGCGTGGTACATGCATATTAATGGAAGTAGAACGGGGAGAGACAACGTCAAGAATCAAACACGTTGGAGCAATATGAAGATAAGAAAGAAAGTGGCTTGCGAAGAACATGCACGTGTGAGGAAATCAGCAAGGGTTCTTCCCTCTTACGCACGAGAACCGCACAAACGAACAAGACAGCTATAAAGTACGCATCACTTCGAACTCCCGCTATCAGAAATGGAACACGTTCCACCATATAACCTGGCACTGTCAGTAAGCACTGTACGAAGATAAGGAAGAAAGAAGTGGCTGCAGAACATCTCGCGAGCACGTATGAAACCATCAAAATTACCCCTTATTATGTTTCTCTCACGGCATCAGTGCTTGCGAAACCAAGAAAATCGATGAGAGGTAGGATGCACGCATCACTCTTAACAAGCATCCACAAGACCGACCACGATCCACCATATATGCATATAGTCTGCTACTGGCAGTATATGGTAGCAGGGACAGAATATCATGATCTCGGACGTACGCATGGAGATCAGCTGTGGTTCAGCTTCAACATCAGGCAAAATTCGCGTTTCCGTGGCGGGGTGTGACACGGCTTTCACGGCCCCTCACGCCATACACACAAACGGGGGCGTTTCACAGCGTGG
>ML119870.1:61684-73934 GCA_003788565.2 Ascobolus immersus RN42 | reverse complement strand
AGGGCCCGAAGGATGGAGGAGGCCGCCCCAGCCAAATCAACATCCCTCCAACAGGCCGATGAAATCTGGGAATATGAGGAGGTCCCTGACAGCTACTCTGATGGTTCAAGCTGGCTGGATGATGTGGAGATTCCAGACAGTTATTCTGAGCCCGACTGGTCAGAAGATGAGTCTGAGCCTGAGAGCATCTCGCTAACATCTCCTCTCCGGCCTCTTGCTTCGCCTGTACGGATAACGTTTTCGGACCCACCACATTCGACTTTCTCGGACCCAGCGCTTCCTCCCTCTCCACCACTCAGTCTCTGATCGGTTGAACGGAACACATAGTCGCTCGCTACCAGTCTCTCGTTTTTTTCAGTCTTTTCACATTCTTTTCACAAAACGCACCCCCCACTCACTCAAGTCAACAAACACAAACATCAAAACTATCGCTCCCCCCACACACGTCGTTCTCCAGGCCGAAACTGTGATCCTCGACTCCACCAAAGGTTTATCCAGCGCCTCAACCACATCAATCCATGCTAACGCCCCTCCTAGCCTAAACAAACACCACCGCCGCTGCTTGCCTGCTTGCCTGCTTGCCTGCTTGCCTGCTTGCCTGCTTTCGAGTCACCGCCTTTGTTTGCTCCCCAGATCCTTCTCAAACTCTCTCGAAGCTTTCTTTCAACCTCCACGCCGCAGCCACGGTAAGCTCTAGAGAACCTCTCGATTCACATACAGGATCCTAACATTCGTCAGAGACGATCCATCTACCCTATGGCAGGATATTTCCACTGCGAGTACTGCACCAGCCGGAAGTTTCGGTCTGAAGCAGCTCTACAGAGGCACCTCAACAACAATCACTTCGCAGAGGTCAAAGCCAGGAACGATCGGAACATGAGGGTGTCAAAGTTAATGACAGATGAGGCACACCGGATTCTGCATAACCTCCGTCTAGCTGCCATGAAGCAAGCCCAAGAAGGCCCCCTGGCACAAACCTTTGGTCGCCTTAGACATTCCACCATTCGCCCGGGAAGTTCATGGCTCCAACCAAACCTTCACGCCGCCTCCTCCATCGCCGAAGCCACCTGTTGGATCGCCAGAGACTCTCAGCGGCTTTGATCCTACAGAAGAGTTTGAGGATCCTTTTGGCGATGACCCAACCCCTCGCTTCTATCCTCAGTGTTTCGAGGTGACGAATACGCTGCGTTACCACACCGAGCCAAGGATCCTGAGGGAGGATAACTCCAATCGTCTCGACTACAGGAATGGAAAGTTCTGGCATCCATTCAGCAGCGGATTCGACTACTGCTTGGGTGACTGGATGCTCCACTCAGATCTTTCTCAAGGGGATATCAACGAGTTCTTCAACCGCCCCCTCGCTCGCGATCCCCACGCCGGTCCAAGCGCTTCAGAAAGGGCCCAGACCGATGGATCTACCTGCTTCACCTCTGGCTACACGTTCGCGAAGATGTTTGACAACCTGGACGACGATTTGCATCCTCGTCAGTGGCACGAACGAGTATTCAAGGCGGGCACTTTTCCAGGCTTCAACGCCGATATTCGTTATTGTTACAGGTCCATCGGTCTCATGATCCGCAACCTCATCAAGCAGCCTTATCTGGATGGTCACTTCTACTACACACCTGTAAGGTGGTATGGCGCCAACGGCGAACGTATTATCGGCCCATGCTATACAGGTGACCAGATGTGGGAACAGGCGGACCGGACCAGGGAGGGAGAGTTTATTATCCTTGTAGAAGGGATTTCGGACGAGGGACTTCTTACAGTCCTCTGCGGCGATAAGTCGATCTGCCCAGGCACAATCACTCTCGGCAACATCGACGCACGATATCGGAAAAAGCCTTCCATGGGTGTACACAGAGCAGTTTTCCTCTTTCCGGATCTTCCAGACTTTGAGCCATCTCCAGAAGTGCCAGCCTACTTAAGGCCAGTCATCTCAAAGCAAGTCGCCCACGCCGTTCTCCAAGATGTCTTCGCAGAACTGGAAGTTCTCTACCAGACAGGTATGAAAGTCGTTTGTCCCGATGGCAAGGTTCGCCAGGGCCGACCCATTCTTTCGGGCTGGCTTGCGGACTTCATGGAGATTGTGAAGCTTTTCTGCATCAATAAGGACTCCTGCCCAGTTTGCAGCTCGCCTATTGCGGAAATGGATGCGCACCCCACGAAATCATACCCCCCCCGCAAAGTTGAGTTGTTGAAGGATTGTGCCTCACAGTTCAGGAAAGCTCTCGAGGAAGCGGTTGCCTGTAGTCCTAGCTCGGCCCAGCCGAATCCAGAAAGGTGTAGAGCAGCTTGTTCGCGCAGGCGGACTTTCCATAATGTCTGCAAGGAAATGCTGTTTCACCCAGTCGTTAACACCTTCTGGAGGCTACCCCAAGTTCAACCATGGTCAATCTGGCGGCCAGATCTCCTCCACACGCTCGATATAGGCATGATCCAAAAGCTGATGGATTGGACTATGGTCTTGTTCGAGAAGCACCAGCCGCTCGACGCCATGTTTGACACACTTTGGGTTTCGCTCTCGCCGCATCCGAGTCTCAGGAGGAAACCCAACAAATTGTGGAGAGCGATTATACAAAAACAGGGTACCGAGCACCGCACTGCTGCGAGGCTAATTCTATCTGTATTTGAAGCACTTGTTGAGAGTTTCGACCCTACACCATATGCGGTAATCGTTGAAGACAACCCTGGACGGAGGGGTGGACGATCAAGGAAATCGGCTGCAAGGCAGAAGGAAGTCCTAGCAGAGGAAGACCTACAGCAGCTGCAGGTACAGCTACAGGATGCTTTGGATACAATTGCCACCCTTGTCGACTTCCACATGCTCGCCTATTCCCCCTACCACACTTTCTTTGGCGGGGAAGACGATACCGTCTTCGATCCAACCGATACCTCGTTCGTCCAACACAGTTCCATCCATCACATGCACCTTGCGCTTATCGAGTTCTACGAGAATATACCTGTGTATAAGCGCTACAGGGTGATTGCCGACAACAAGGTCACCGGTGACGAAGAAGCCAGAGCCGCCCAGGAGCAGATCGAAGATGGTCCAGCTGATTCAACTACCGCCGGTGGCCCTGAAGAAAGAGCGGTCAACGACAGACGAAGGGTGGAAGACGCGAGGAATGAAGCCATCAACAAGAAGGAAAAGATGAATTTCCCAAAGATACACCTCATGAAGCACTTCTGTGCGGCGATTCTAGATGTCGGCTCCCTCGAAGTGGAAGGCACCTCAGATCCTTGCAAAGTTATCCTACACTTCTACAAGCAGGGCTTTCGGATGCACTGCAACAAGGATATATACGCGGATGGTCAGATGTTTCGCTATGTCAGTCACCTAGAGGCCTTGTGGTCTTGGAGATGGTCCAGAATCCATTATCTGGAGACCGCGGACATTCCAGATAACGTGAGGGAGGATATCGAGGAGCACCTCGGATACTTTTCCTCTGTGGAGCGAAGAGACTCTTCTCATAGACGAAACAGAGAGCGGATGAATCCCATGAAGGCGGCCAGGGCGAACGAGAGAAGGGCGGCAGAGGAGGCTGAGCGAAAGCAGTACCAAGACGAACTCAGTGCTATATTCGGCCCAAACGCTTTTGCATCCCCCCCCGAAGAAGATGACAACGATGACGACGACTGCGACGAGGAGCCCCAGAGAAACGCTGACGAATGGTTCAAAAGCTACGACCAAGGAGTCTATCACCGCAAAGATCAACCTCCACCACCACCACCACCGCGTATCCGTCTCAGAAGCAGTCTCACCAACTCTATTTACTCGGTCGGTACAGCCGCGGCCTTCATCGGCTCCGACACCTCGCATTTCTGTATAGAGCTCATGAAAGCATTGGATCGCCTGGGACGCCAATATCCACCAGTCACTCTCTTCCCTCGCCTGCCAGTACATGCGTTCCAAACCCTTGAAATGGCCTGGAAAGTGAGGAATTACCCCGATCCGGACACGTGGGACAACCACTATCGTATTCGGTGTACAGGAAGGCTCCTGTGGAGGAAGAACAAGTCAAGTCGCCGTGACTTCGTTGCGTATTCGGATGGGACGAAAACACGACTACATGACCAGAAGATTGGCCGGTTAAGGCTGATTTTTACGCTGGCGCTCGACAACGACATTAAACATCAGCTGGCTTTCGTTGCGTTCCAACCGATGAAGTTGGCGGATAGGACACCTTTCCAGGCGCACAGGAGGACATTCAAGCTCGTCTGGGACGATTCTCCGCTTCAGATACTGCCCGTTGAGTTGGTCACGCGAGCTGCCTGCGTTGTACCGATCCTTCCTCTACACCGATTCAAGCAGCCGTTTGAACCGCCTGAGGACGTCTATGAGGTGGCAACTGGGTTTATCCTCAATAACAGAGTCGATTTTGAAAGTTTTAATGCTTTTTATTAGGTTTATATAAGTAGCTTCTGTATTGGTGAATATCTTAAAATTTCGATCGGGCCGATAATATGTTGTGACCATGCCGAACTACCGTGCCGAATCACCCGAATACCTTTGCGTGCTAGCCGAATTTCAATTCTCTTACGCTTGCCGAATTCCCCGAACTCCCATCTCTGCCAGCCGAATCACTTGTTCTTACCGAGCGAATGATGTGTTATGGTAGCCGAATCCCCCCGCTTAGCACATCCGAGCACCCCATCAATATTAACCTGACCGACCGGTACCCCATCACCGTAGTCTGCGTATCCCATCAGCGGATTAAGCTATTCGGTCACACCGTATCGCCAGCTGTTGGATACCGTATTTCAAATCTGCTGTCGGCGTTGCAACTTACACGAACGGCACAGCGGATTTCATTTGGCACAGCGGATTTCAGAAGTGGCACAGCGGATTTCAAATACGGCGAATTCAGGACTTCTTGCTGATGATAAACTCAGAACCAGCTAGAAAGTTTACTAGTTCACACAACAGGTGTATCCACATTTAGTTAAAGAATGAAATAATTGGGACACAAACACCAAAATATAAGAAGCAGGTTGAATGTAGCAACAGTACGTTTTCAAATACAAAACCTTCGAGCTCATTCACGCATCTAAAGTAGTATAAACCCCATGGTAAGAAGAATCCCAGGACAAATTGAGATAGAAATTTTCGGATTTGTTTTCCCAGGACAACTTCTGAAACTCTCCAAGTCAATGCCAGGCACTTCACGCACAAATTTTGTGTGGGAAACCAGGACACTTCCCAGGACAATTTTAACAAATAAACCAGGTGCTGTCGACGAAAACTCCAGGACGTTTCCCAGGACAACATTTGTCATACTTCTGTGCGAGCAAAAGAGAACCTCTTTAAAGTGATTCAAGATCAGTCTGGACTCGAACGAGAGACTTTTGAGGTGAGGGTCAAGGTTTAACCACTCTACTACCAGACTCTTTTATAATTTATGCTTAATACATAAGTTGCAACTTTATCCTTTGACCGCTGCTGGGGCGTGAGAGCGAGGATCTCTAAGTCCTATCATCAGCCCCGACAATTTTCCAGGTGGTAAGTATGTATTCCATCAACGTCTGGAAAAATACTCAGGACATAAGCTTTAAGTAGCCTTGAGCTTCAGGATGGTAAAAAATCCAGGCAAATAGTAAACATCTTTGCATTGCATGATATCGCCCTGGTATATTACTCGTCCTTGACAGCCACAAGTGATAAAAGTCCAGGAAGAAAGCAAGGCGCAATAATTACCTGGATAAAAAGCGGGGGTTCTCTTTTACCTTTTGGAAATTCTTGAATTTCTCCAGGAAGGCTCTGGATTCGCAAAATATTTGATGGGGGTCCGGTGATTTCTCCGGGAACGTTAGCCTTTTTCGCTTTCCATGTCCATTTCCGCCTGGTTCACACCAAACCGGTTTACCATGGGGTAAACAGAGTTAAATCTGGAAGTTGTACGAATTCTTTCAACAGAGAAGCTTTGTTATTGAAGAAAGTGACTGACGTAGAATCGACCAAAGAAATTGTACGTATACGTATAGGAAACGAAACTGTGCACCCTTAAGCAGTCAGCTCTAATTGATACATCATGTTATGCCCCATGAAGTAGAACCGCACAACACGCCGGCACTATACTAGTTCTCACATCATCTTTGTCAAGTGAGAATGACTACAGTTCAGACACAGTCACCCAGCAAAAAGACCGTGCTTGTATAAGAAACAAGACAAGTTTTCAAATAACTCGAGGATCTTCAGTGTAGGCAATCGGCCGGCCAGCCGCTGGGCCGTCCCGCCTTCACCCTCACGGGCCAGGCTTGGCCAAGAGAAATTATCGCCCGTCCTCACCTCGGCCGGCTTCCAGATCACTACTTTTCAGACGGGCGGCCTTGCTGTATTGCAAGCCCGGCCGGGAAGCCGGTGTAACTTCCTTTTAGGGTAAAATACAAGTTCTACCTGGAATCTTCCTTACCTGTTCCTCAGTATTACCTGTAGCCGAAGCGCAGGAGGTCTCGTTAAACATGCCGAAACAGGCAAGTTTAAGGGACTGCCGGCTATCTCGGCCGTCCCGGCTCACGGTGCCCCGGCCTAGGCTTGGTGCCGAGCATGATAGGCCGTCCTTGATATGGTTGGAAGACTGACCCAAGCATGCAGGCCGTCTTGAGAAATACCATGGGCCAGCCCAGACGTCCCGTTGCCTACACTGAGGATCTTTAACTTATCACACATCTGAATCGCAATAGCAAATCATTTCCACAAGCAATATATGAGTTTGACAAGCTGACTATGGATGACGAGGTACGGTTTACTTTGAGCAAAGCAAAAGCTGCTCAATTACAGCACGCGAGAAAATAGGAAAGCACAGCAACGTATGAGAATTAAGCTGCGCTGATAAAAACATACGATCGATTGTGTTACTCTACTTAAGTATTCACATGTAGTTCCTCTCGGACAGATTTTACACAGGAGGAATAGCATACGAGTTCAACATACCACTTGATTGGAGAACAGCATCGGTGTACACGTGGTCATAACCTTTCCTTTCGCACCCCTCGTTTTAGGAAATAAGAAGAGAATACAGGCGCGCACAGGAAGAACTTACAACGATGGTTGGGAAGGACAGGATATGTTCTCGAATAATCTACTTTCACCCAGGCTACGTATACACTGCCTGAGGTTCTGACACATTGCAATCAGGAAGCTGTACGTGCTCCACAGGGCAGGTAGTGCAAAACAAGCACGGTCAGCCACCAGTATAACACCGTACGTGTTGACTCACAGTTTTTACAAGAGCAAAGAAACGGACGCAGGTAACATTACTCTACCCGGTCAGATTTGTTCAAAAAGACCCCAGAAAAATCGACACTGCGAAAAGGCACGATACTGCTCAGTACTTAACCAAGTACACAGCAACAAGTTCTACTATAATAAAATAAATGATAGCGAAAATAAAGATGTTTTACACTGGGAGACTGGTATCATACTACATTCTATAAATCTATGTATTACTAAAGAAGAAACCTGAATTTGACCAAGAAATTCTTACGAGAGACAGACATGAAGTAAACGGGGAACAGATTACGTTCATGTATCCAATTAGAGGCGTATTTCAACCGAATAAAGAACAAGAATTGTTACGAGAGATAAGCATCAGACTCCAAGATGGGTTACATGCCTCAGATTCCGATGCAAATCTGATAACCAGCTTCTTGCCATCAGCACGATACTACTACTTGGGAATCAACAGGCCCACATGTAATGCAGATAAGATCTGACTGTTTTACGTATCAAGATCAAACTCTCTGCCTACTAGTTTACGAGTAGAGAATCAACTCGTGAAATAATCCTGCGCTGCTAGTACTGACTTTCTGATCGCTAGCTGTGCTGTTGCCAATATGCTTCCCCATGCGGTATTGTATATAATCTCGAGAAGTACACAATGCTTGTGTAATACATGTATACAGCCTGGTCCTTCAAATTGAAACTAAATGCGTGAATTTCCAAGGTGCTTATATCTTGAATTGCTCTTGATGCTTTCAGCATACGTGTTAAGGTTTGTCTTAGTCTTAATTGGAGCAACATAGCGAAATTATATTTCATGCTCAGGCATAGTACATCTTTTCCTGTTGTTACTACAATATCTTTCAATTTGTACGTACTTATGTGGAGAAAACAAGTTCGCTCTTAGGTCTTGTACCTGTGCTTTTCTCAGTATAGATTCTCGTATAGTATACTTAATTGCTTGATTTCCAGAAAGATGGAATGCTTTATTTTGACCTTGTACATTGCTCTCCGAGTCTTTGCCTCCCCATGGGTCGTTTTGCAGAGGTTGTGCTGTCTTGCTTGTGATTGCTGTCCTGATGCTTAATATTTACTTGCGTACGGCCATAAAGTCTTGCCTTTTGCTTTCCTCTTTATTGATTCTTGTAAAGCGAACTTGTCTGCAAGCCTATCCGAAAGATAGAGGGATTCCATACTTCTACCTGATTGCTCACTTTGCATCCTCGTGGGAGATGATGCTATGGGTTTAATTTCCTGTTCGTAACTGCGGTCTGCTTGCAAGTAGTCGTTGGTGGCTTTGCTCCTACCGAGAGGACAGTTGTTCCTGGTTTTTCTTCATTATCAATTTTCGTAAAACAAAACGTGACTCTCAGAATAATGGAATGACTGCGTAATACAACCGGGTCCTTCAAACTACATCCTCATGCGTAGATTCCAATTGGCGCGGCTCTGCTGGGGTTTGCATGCTCCAATAAGATATGCGCTCATGCGTAGTAAGTATCTGAGCTTGCTCTTGAACTTAAACTTTGTCTTGAAGATTTCTGAACGTATGGGGTTAGTCTTGAACGGGTCTATCTCAAAGAATTTGTGATTCGCGTGCCTGTACTAGCTGTCTTGCAACTTGTAAAAGGCAGAGAGGCTATCCGGATGTAATAATGTTTCCATCTAATGAATGTGTAACCATTGATCTGTTCGGTAGTTGGCTTTAAAGTGATGGTTATTCTAAGCGTGTAGCTTCAGAAAGAACTTCTTTGTGCTTCTGCTTAATTGAGCTCGTGCGTCTGTTTTCGGTATGTCTGATGTAAATTTCAATTTGTACGTTGCTTGCTTTCATTGAGTAAATCCTCTTAAGGCAAACTTCGTCATTTGCTTCTCATAAATACGGTACAGTACGGAGTACTTGCATACTTTAGGAAGACTACTCACCTTGCATCTCCATGCGTGTATTTTGGGACTATATTGTCTGTCGGAAGTACGCTCCCACTCTCGGGCGCAGCTCCGGCTCCAGACCATTCCCGGACCCTTCGGACCCTCCTCCTTCCATATATAGCTGTCCATAGTCCCCACTCAATACACTGTTGTTCCTCTGACAGGTTTTGAGCCCAGGCACCCAGTACTATATCAAACAAACAAACTCCCCCTCCTCTCGGCGAACGTCACGTCAAGTCAAGCCCGTACCCAACCCCGGCATCCCGCCCCCCTCAAGGCTTGAACCACCGTTCGCCTCCATCACTGGCTTGCCTGCCCTCACTTCAAGGCTTGAACTACCGTTCGCCTTTGCCCCCCGCCCCAGTCTCTCGGCGACCCCCGTCACTCGGCTCCAAGGCTTGAACCGCTGTTCGCCTACCACCGTTCGGCTTCGCCCGAGCTCTACACGCCCGTCTCTCGGCGTTTGGCCCTTGCTCTTGAGCCCTCCTTGCTCCTGAGCTCTACACGCCTGTTTCTCGGCGTTCAGTCTCTGCTCTTGAGCCCCATCCGCTTCTCGCTCTTGAGCCCCAGACGCCCATTTTTTCGGCGTTCAGTCTCTGCTCTTGAGCCCCACCCGCTTCTCGCTCTTGAGCCCCAGACGCCTGTTTTTTCGGCGTTCAGTCTCTGCTCTTGAGCCCCACCCGCTTCTCGCTCTTGAGCCCCAGACGCCCGTTTTTTCGGCGTTCAGTCTACGCTCTTGAGCCCCACCCGGTTCTTGTTCTTGAGCCCCAGACGCCTGTTTTTTCGGCGTTCGTTCTCCGCTCTTGAGCCCCACACGCCCGTTTCTTGGATTCCGGTCCTCGCCCTTGAGCTCTCTCGCTCTTCCTTTTTCTTTTTGGTCTGTATTGACTTGTGGGACACGACCCGACACTGTCTTTGTCAGTAGTGTTTCATAGGGCCAGTACTTATCCTTTTTTCTTTTAAATTTATGGGCTTCCTAGCTCTTGCTACCTTCGCCCTCTTTGCCCTTTATCTACTACTCCTCATCCGTGTACGAGCAATGTCTCTTCAGCTTGGAGGACGTGTTAAGGCATCCGCAATCCCAAAGTTGGAAGCAGGCAATTACCACATCTGGAAGAGGGCAGTCATCATTGGCCTTATGTCTATCAATGCTCGTCAGCTCACTCTTGGCGATGAGGAACGTCCTCCTGCCAGGCACTATATCCAGCAACGGGACTTTGACTCCCGTAGCGAGCAGGCAGCCTCCTTACTTCACAGTACCTGTGGTCCTACCGCCAGTTCCCTCATCGTTGAAAACTATGACCCTGCTGACATATGGGAAACGCTTGAGAGACACTTCAGCACTGCTCATTCTTTCCGTAATCGGTTGCAAGTTCTTGGGGAATTCACTGAACAGAGAATGACCGCCGAATTTAAGACTGCTACTGAGTACTTGGCTAAACTCCGCGGCTTCCAGGCCCAGTTGGTTGATACAGAGGACGAGATTACTGATCGCAAGTTGCTTTCCAAACTTCTCACGACACTCCCAGAACGGTACCATACTACGGTTACAATGATCACACATCTGCCATCTATGCAACAAACGTTACAAAGAGTGCAAGGAGAGCTGCTGGCATTTGAATCGCAGGAAAGGATGCGAAAGCAAACTCTTGGGGGAAACTCTACTACCCCTGCCACAAAGGAGACCATCTCTGCATTCAGTGCTCAAGCCCCAAAGAATCTGAAAAGAAAGGGAGGCAGCTACAAGAAGGGACGTTGTAACTTTTGCAACAACAAAGGCCATTGGGAAGAGCACTGTAACAAAAAGAAAAAGAAGCAGAAGTCTGGAACTACTGTCATCAAATGCACCTATTGCGAATATCGTGGACATGAAGAAAAAGATTGCAAGAACAAGCAGAGGGATCGCAAGAAGTACCTTGAAAAACGAAAAGAGAGCAAGAATACAGCTACTTCCACTTCCATCCAAGGCAACTCTGCGACCGTTCATCCTCGCATTACAGAAGTTCAAGATGACTACTTCTCGAATGTGATTGGATCTCCAAACAAATGACTAGCCGGCCTTCAGAAACAATATGGAAGATGGAAGGGGTACAGATGGAGACGCCATAAAAGAAAACTCCAAAAACATTTCAACATCATATACTACAAAAACAGTATAAAACAACAAACACCCGTAGTCAATACTTCGTCTAATCTCGATGTTATCCCTACAGACACTCTGCAGTCAGTGCACACTGATAAGGCTGATGACCTGCTTCCACCTCAACCCACCTTAGTTTGCCCACTCCCAACAGACTTCCTTGCACAACCTGGTGGCAGTATTCAGCTTCAAGCATCTGAATCTCTCTTGGATGAAGGTTCACTTGCTAAGTTGGCGCAACTCGATTCTGGGACATCCTATCGTTGCATACCTAAGGAGAACTCCCCCAAACAGAGCCTTGCCTATGCAACCAGTGCAACAGCTGGCTCCTATTCCACCACTGATTCGTCTGGAACAGTAACGAAGCTGATAGTTGACTCTGGTGCCTCCTATCATATGACACCGGAAAGAGATTACTTTATAGATCTCCGAACGCTAGATCCACCACTGCCAGTAACAATTGCGAGTGGTAAGATCTACGAGGCAACTGGTGTTGGTTGCATACACCTCAGACTCTCAGATGGATCACTCTTGACATTGATTGACTGTTTATACGTTCCGGAATTCAAGACGTCCCTTTTATCTGTTGACGCACTGAACGATGCCGGCTATGACGTAGTCTTCAATGCGAGAAACCGTGCCTGCAAAATCAAGCCTTTTGGCTCACCCCAGCACAGCAAGGAATGGACCTTTCTAGGCCGCCGGAACCCCCACACTTGAACTCACTTTGCATATGGGAAAATTGAGAAGCAGAAACCGGAATTTGCAGCCTCTCCTACGACAGCCTTTGGTGCACACGCATTCTCCTCTACTGTCTCTTCTGAGGTTCCCCTTGAAGCACCATCTGGTCATATTCCAACTGTGCCAGGAGGGGTCGAACCTAGGCTCTCTATCCCATTCACAATATGGCACCAAAGGTTCGCCCACCTCAATGTTCCCGACCTGAAGAAGGTTTTGAG
>ML119870.1:0-58729 GCA_003788565.2 Ascobolus immersus RN42 | reverse complement strand
CTGAGGTGACGTAGGTTTCTCCTCCACCCCACAAGATGGGTTGGGAGGTTTCCCTACGCTCTTTAAAACTGAATGGTCCCTCTTAGCATACACAAAAACATTTTTTTTTTTCTTGACTTCTATTGAGTGTGGGTTCTTTACAGTAGGATAGTTGGATAGCGAGCTGGATCCCGATTGTGTTCGCGAGGGGAAGTGTCGGAAGTACGCTCCCACTCTCGGGCGCAGCTCCGGCTCCAGACCATTCCCGGACCCTTCGGACCCTCCTCCTTCCATATATAGCTGTCCATAGTCCCCACTCAATACACTGTTATTCCTCTGACATTGTCATGGTTTATTTGCTCTTATGAGACGTGCAAAGGTACGACTGTTTAAGATTGCTCTTCAACATTTGTCTTATTGCTTTCTTCATGCGTGTACATGCTCAAAAATCTATCCATCTCAGTCGTGCAAAAGTATCGTCCCCACCGTACATACTGACCAAGTAGATGTAGAAGAACAGCCTTTTAAATATCTCTGTTCATACTACTCTTATCATCAATTTAAATTGTAGGTCCTATTCGTATTTGATTTTCTCGTGCAGCGGCCTTGATATTCTGGTCCTCAGAAGTTTAGAATATTTGCCTCTTTCCGCTTGTTCCACTAGCTCATATTACATCCCCATGCGTGGAGCTTCAGTAAGTCTGGTATTGGTGGTAGTAAGTTGCACGCGTGAGTCGTTGGTATTTTCGAAGACCTGTGCCAGTTTAATCTATTGGCACTAAATATGACATGTTGTTGCCTTTTGCACCCGTAAGAGGTTGCTCTTATACCTACCTTTATGGTGACGTGACCGGCTGTGGCAAGCGGGATTGGCTAAGATTAACATCCGAGTCGAAGTCATTGAGGATGTGGAAAGAGGAACGTTAAAGGAGGAAGTTTTTGTTGGATATCCCTATATGACAAAGTTTATGAGGCGGGGGGGCAACATACCAGAGAGAAAGGATATTGTACCCCTTGAGCCTTGTCATATTTAGCAAACGGCTTGATTCTTCGGACTATGGTCACAGAATAAGGTTAATTCTATCCTGTACGCCTAGGGCTTTCCTGATATCCTATGTTTCCGGCCTTTTACACCGCACTTTCTTTTTTCTTCTAAAGGATTCCGATGAAATCTATACAGTTCTATTTTGAAAGAAGAGCGTGATAGAATGCAATGACGCGTTTGCGTTTGTTATGATTCAAATGAAGGCTTCATTCCTTCACATTTTGCAGAGCAACTCAGCCAGTCTAACATCATGCACTTGCTACAGAACGCGATCTCCAAGGTTTGGTACTTCATCACACTTTCTTTTTCACATTACTCCTTTCCTTGCACGATATGCGCGATCGCTAACTTTAAGTCAATCACTAACACATATGTGAATTGGCAGGAAAGGCTTCGCAGGAGGTATCATGGTCGGTAGTGCGACACAATGCTAAAGATGCCAGGTCGGCGGCTTTGCACTGTTTCCCGATGCACAACTACCAATCACACATCCGGGGCTGGGGACGAGGTTAAGGTTGACGCCATCATGATAGCCTCAAAGGTATGTTGACTCTTTCTACGTTCTACACTTATAACCGCACCACCACACTGAGCACTGACTGTTTCATTATTCATAGTTGCATCTTTTCATATTGTATTAGGATACTTAAATAGCGTCATTAAATTGCCAAGTACTTATGTAGAAATCAAATCTGATCGCATAGATTCTCCAATACAGCACAGAACTATGATCAATGTTAGTATCGTACCTACAATATCTGGGTTATGGGACGAGATCCTAGGGATAGGGATGTCATCCGGTTCTGGAGGATGAGACCGATAAATTTGGGGTACTTACCCTTTAGACTGGGTCTCTTAGGTATCCAAGAAATCTGGACTTGCAAGTCCTTCTTTTCTGGCGTCAAGATTTGACGCTTTTAAAGGGATCAAGTACAGTTACCCGTTTTTGACTTATAGGGATATCGATCCGATAGCCTCTACAGACTGGTAACGGCTTCCTCGGCGTCACGGCATCCCAGAAGGACCACGGCGTTCCACGCCACCCAAGCGTAAGGATATAAGCTGGGATCCATGGACGGTAGATAGCCAATCAATTCAACCTTGACGTTCTTCACCTTACTTCGTACGTACGTGCTTCACTCGTAATTCTACAGTTTTGTATGCTTCTATCGTACGGGGTCAAGATTACCTGTTTGCTGACTCATTACACCACGTTCTTTACTGTATTGTAGCTTGTGTACTTGGGTATATCTCTCTGAAACGAGCTGGTCTGGTAGATACGTGTGTGTTCTTTTGCATGGTGCATCCTGAGGTGCAAGTAGTACTATATGTTCTTTCCAAACTTTTGCCTAATGACGTTCCTGTTCTGCTTGTCTTTCTTCATTCTGGCTTTTGTACTTCGTATAGCCTCTTTGGGTTTGATTGTAAATAGGTGAGGTGCTCTTATTAGCTTACACCCACCCTGGCATCCATCCGTATTTCAACCGGTTAACCTGTTTTAGTACTCTTTTTCGTGCTATGTTTTAAAGTTTGTGAAGTACTAATACGTGCCTCTTCTCAATCAGCTTGTCGATGATTGGGTGCTCTTTTGCGTTTTTGCAAGTGCTAGGACTTATTCGTATTTCCGAGTCCTTCTCCATCAGTATTCCTGTTCTGCTTGTCGTAGAGATTTGTGGTTTGTGTACGTGTTCGGATCCTTGTGTCGTACGGAATTTGCTCTTTATTAGCTCGTAAATTTACTCTAGCATCCGTGTTTCAATCGCTTCTGCCATTCTTTTTCGTGCTGTATTTGTGTACTTGTATCTCTTTGGACCATATCACCTTGAAGCTGAGCAGTGGGTACTCTTATCTAAGTAGCTTTTGCAAGCACTAGTCTCCGTATATCCCAGACTCTACCTCCCTATTCTGCTTGTCTTGCTTCTTTCTGCCTTCTGTACGTATCTCCAAGCTCCGATCGTTGTGTCGTACGGATTGCGCGGAATTGGCTCTCTTGTTAGCTGGTACGCACTGTGGACGATTCGAGTCGGTTTCGCTATTTCTTTTTTTGCTTAGGTGCTGTATTTGGGGTACTTTCTGTATCTCTTTGGACCACAACAGCTTGTCGGTAGATGAGTCGGTACTCTTACTATTGGCTTTTGCAAGCCGCTTGACGTGGTACTAGTACGTTCTTTGCAAACCTTGCCTCTCGACTTCCCCTTTCTGCACGTCTCTCTTCCCTGTAGCTTGTATACATTTGTTTCTTTACTCCCGCATTTCCGTATGGATTTTGTGGGTTTGTTAGTGCCTAGTATGTACTGCTTTCTTGCATCTGTATTTCAGTCTGCTCTGGTGCTCATTCCCGTGTACGCTCGTGTATCATCTTTGGGTTGGGTTGTAAATCGATGGGATGCTCTTCTTTGGCCATGCAAGCCCCAGTAGTTATTCGTAGCTCCGAGATCTTCTCTCTCTGCATACTTGCATTACTGCTTCCCGTTGTGGTTTGTTCGCGTATAATAGTCTGAAGAACTTTAAAAACTGGTAGCTCGGTGTCGTATTGCCGGTGTTGTTAGCCTGTACGCAGTGCAGCTGCAGTGCAGTCTGGCATCCATATGGCCATGTCTGCTTACCCGTTCTTCCATTCTTGCCTGTGTTGTATTTTGTGTACGTGCTTCTCTTTGGAAAACATCAGCTTGTAAATGAGTGGGAACTCTTATCTTAGCTAAGTAAATAGGTTTTGCAAGTCGCTTGTACGTTCAATCCAAACCTTGCCTCTCGACTTCCCCGTTCGAAGTACTCGTCTCGCTTCTTTGTGCCGTGACTTTTTACGCTTAAATCGGTCCTCGTACGGAGTTTGCTCTCTTGTAATCTGATTCGTAGACGCATCGCAGTATCTATGATCGGTTCGGGTATCCATGTCTGCTTCCCGTTCTACCTTTCTTTCTTGTGTTGCAACGTTGTATCTTGTGTACATGTAGCTTCTTGGAATCAGCGTGTACGTGCTGCTTCTTGTCTTGCTTCCCTATAGATTGCTTACACGTCTCTTATCCTCGTAAGGAAATCATTGTCCGGTAGCTGGTACGTAGGCGAACCCTAGCATCAGTATGTGCTTTCCCGTAGCGCCTTTCTTTTCCGCGTTGTGGTGTATGTTAGTACCTGTCACTCTTTCCCCAGCATTCTCATACTGAATTCGTTTCTCTTGGTAGCTTATCCCACCATGTTCTGAAGCTTTGTCCGTGCTTCCCGTTCTGCCTTTTCTTTCATCGTTGTGGCTTGCATACTACTTGCACGTTTGGGGGTGTACGGATCCTTCAAGCTGCCAGTGCTTCGTAAGTAAAGCTGGGTTGGATTTCAAGCTTGAGGTTTTAACCTGAGGCGGGAAGTGAGGGCTTGAATGTGTAGCGGACTGGGTTAAATAAGTAGCCATCTGGACTTGAAAATGGTTCTTTCCCAAATTCAAACCGAGTAGAAAGCTTAAACATCGACAGCTCTTTGAATTACACTCCATTGTTCTTCTTCGTGCTGTAATCAATATACTTCGACATGTACCTTTTTCAAATCAGCTCTTAAATGAGTGGGTACTCTTATCTAAATAGCTTTTGCAAGCACTACTTATTCTCCGTACATCCCAGAACGTTCTGCCTACCTTCACTTGCTTCGTAACGCCTTTAATGTTTTCTCGCGCATCCTCGTACGGAATTTTGCTCTTTTGTCAACTGGTATGCATAAGTACCGCACTATTGCATTTGTATTCCAATCTGTTTAAATAGCACTAGATGGCGTGGTGAACTCCTCTTGCTAATGTGTATGCTTCAGACGGAGCGCTCATCTGTAGATAGATCCATCGTGTTCTGAACGATGTTGTCAATCTGTCTCCTGTGCACGTATTAAAAGATGCGTGCATGTGCTAATACTTCCGTGTTAAACTCCCTGAGCTCAGTTGAAGCTCTTGCTTTCTCTACTACTAGGGATGCCCAGTTGTATGCAGACTTCGTCGTAACTGAGTTCCCGAGTCGTACGTATGAGTACTTCTTGCTGTAGACAAATACAGGAACTCGTTAAGCAACCTGCCGTTCCATCCGACTCTTACTGTCAGTCACGGTTCGCTGTACTATTCTCAAAACAAACTTACTTCTCCGTACATACAGCCTGTTCTACTATCCTTCGAAGTACAGAAAGTATTGTTTCGTGTCTGGTTGCTCCGCTCTGGTTGCGTACTTTGCTTCCCCACGCATGCGTAGATTTGCAGTGTACATTTTCTCTGTGGTTTGCCTGCTCCGAGACGTACGTGAGCACTTGTGGTTGCTACGGATTGCTCGTGAGCATCAGTCTTGATGCTTTCCATGTCTTAGATATGGAATGGAAAAAACAAGTCTGTGCGTGCAACCTTGATCTTGATCGAGGCATGTTGCAAGTGCAAAGGTCTCATATTCGTTTCTCGTGAGTTGAATATGGTTGCTTGTTTCTAGAAAAGACGGTGCACTGGCAAATCCTTTCGTTGCGGTGTGACTTTTTACGCGTGCATCCTCGTATGCACTTTATTCTCTTCGACATTAGCTGGTACGTAGCCAAACTCTAACATCCTCGTTTTGCTTCCCCGTTTGTCCTTGCCCTTCTTTTCCGGGCTGTGGTTTGTGTACGTGTGACTTTTCCTTCCATTTTCGTACTGAATTCGTGTCTCTTCTTGAAGCTGGTAGTTTCCGCTTACGCTTGTTTTTCTTGTTTTGCCCAAACTGTATTTTCGTTTGGCCTTTCTTTTTAGCGCTGTCGTATTCAAATATGTGGATCCTTTAAATCATCTCGTAACTCTACTAGTAGTAGCTACAGGATGTAGGATCTTGTACGTGCGCTCAAGGGGTTCATAGATATTCCTGTTCGTACAACTCTCCTGGAGATGTCCATCGGCTGATGGATCTAACGTAACAAACATTTTCACTTCACTCAAAGAAGTCCCAGATATCCAACTCTTCCTTGCGTGCTTCAGACTAGTCTCTTATCTTGCATCCCTGTATCTTCTCGTGTTTCTGTTGTAGTGGTTGGTATGCCTATGGTGCACGTGTTTCAAGACTGACAATTCTTGGATCCCCGTGTAAGGTTTTGAGATGAAGTTGTCACTTTCTTCACCAGTATAATTCCTATGAAGTCGACTTTATGGCTGCTCGTCACGGGAGAGCCTTTATTCATTCCCGTTGTGCTTCTCGGCAACGTGACTAGCCTCGAATTCTGAGTCGTACTTGAGTGTTGGGATATTGCGCGTCTATCCGTGTATTAGTTTATGAGTTGAATTAGCTGTTGCTTTCTTTACCAGTGTCCACGTATGAAACCGGCTTTGTGGCTGCCTGTCACGGTAGAGACTTTATTCGCTCGAGTCGTTCCAGTCGTGTTTATCGTGGCATTGTGACTACCTAGGTAGCTTCCAAGTCGTACTTGAATCTTGAGAATAAAGCACAGATACAACTTTGTGCGTACGATTCGATAGTTAGGCTTGTTGTAAGTGCAATGCTCATATTGATCTCTCGTAGGGCGAGCATGCTTCCTTTATTCTCCGAAAGACACTACAGTACACGGCCTACTTGCCATGATTCCATCCCCATGCATGGATTTCCAGTGTATGTTCTCGCTGTGGTTAACCTGCTCCGGATCCGAGACGTGAGGTCTTATGGTTGTCATGGATTGCTTTTGAAGATCAGTCTTGATGCTTTCTGGCAGCTGGGGGTTTGATGTTGAGAAGTCGAGTCTGTTCATACGGCCTTGAGGCTTGTGGTGAGTGCTATTCTCATCCCAATCTCCCATGCAGCAGACTTCACAGTTTCGTCCTCAGCACGATGGAATGTTTACGTACGTCCGGGCTGTGAGCTCATATTGCATCCCCATGCATGGATTTCCACTGTCCGTATATCACCTCTGTGGTTTTCTGTGTATCCAGAGAGGTGCGCTCGTGCAGAGTGTTTGGGATTGCTCATGAATTCAACATCATGATCTTGATGCTTTCTAGATCTTTGATATGGAGAAAGTAGCATATGACCCTTGAGGCATGTCGTAAGTGTTATTCTCATCCTAATCTCGCGTGCAGCAGCAAACCTTAGTATCTGCTAGTCTGGCTCTCGGAAATTTATACAGTAAGAAGTACGGAATGCTTCCGTATTCTTCTCGAGCTTTGCATCCCCATGCATGGATTTCCACTATCCGTACGTCCTCGCTGTTGTTTACCTGCTCCGAGATGTATTTGTCATGGATTGCTCTTGAACTTCAAGCTTGCTACTTTCTGGGTCGTGGATGTGCAGGAGATACGTCTGTTCGTATGACCTTAAGGCTTGTTGTAAGTGGTTCATGCTAATCTCTCGTAGGGTGAACATGGCTCCTTGGTTCTCGGAAAGACAGCACAGAACTTTCTTTCCGTGCTACCTACTCCGGTCTGGATGCTTACTTTGCTTCCGGACCCCATACGTGGATTCGACTTTGCTTTCCGCATGCGTAGATTTGCAGTGTACGTCCTATCAGTGATTTACCTGCTCCGAGACGTACGGTGCGCTCGTGCGTTGCTCTTACATTGCTCGTAAGTTGAACATCAGTCTTGATGCTGTCTAGTTAGGTCTTGGATGTGGAGAAAGTACAAGCCCATACAACTCCTAACGTCCGCTCACTATACTATTCTCATCCTAATCTCTCGTGCAGCAGCCTCGATTAATCGTCTCGTCCTCAGAACGATGGAATCCTTTCGTACGACTTCAGCTTGGCTGAGCACTTTGCTTCCGGGCCCCATACGTCGATTCGATTTTGCTTCCCCATGCGTAGATTTCTACTGTTCGTCCGTTCTCTCGTCAGGAATGGCTCTTGAACATCATTCGTGATGCGTTTTCCGTCTTTGATGTGGAGAAAAAAGTCGGCCCGGGTTCGTACGAACTTGAGATAAGTTGTAAGTGCCAAGGTCTCTTATTGATCTCTCGTAAGAGCCAACCTCGCCGCTTCAAATACCGTACGGAATACTTGCGTATTTCGGCCTGGTTTCTAGCTTTCCATCCCCATGCGTAGATTGGCAGTGTAGGTCCTGTCCGTGCTCACGTGCGTTGCTCTTACATTGCTCTTACGTTGAACATCAGTCTTGATGCGTTTTGGACGCGTGAGGTTGTTCGATAAGATCTGAACGTGTTCGTTGAACGTGTTTGTACGAGTGAGTCAGTTGCAAATTGGAAAGAGCTGAGCAGGTTCAGTTTAAATGTCCATCCGGCCAGCAGCCGGTGAAGAAGGTCGGAGACTGTTGTTTTACACAAGCATCACAAAACACCACAGAATTCAAAACCAAATACACGATGATGAACCAAATCCATTCCATTAACCCCTCCCGCCGACCGACCTAAGAAAAAGCCTCTAAAACACGAAGCCAAACGTCGCTATATACTATTACCCCGCCCGCCCCGCTGCCATTAAGATCCTCCGCCCCTGCCCTACATATATATCCATCCAAATGAAAGAGATGCTAGGAAAGGTAGAAAGTGACGTATGGAACAACGACCGAAATGTCAAGCGATAAAGATGAAATGAATGATAAAGCAGGAACGCTCAAGATGAAATGAAATGATAGAAATGATAGCAATAACCTTGTAAAAATACAACGGAGAACTGGAAATCAACTAAAGTCCGGCCGCCAGGCCGGTTAAAAGAATGCGCCTCGAGGAACGGAGGAGGAAGTGAACAGCGGAAGGAAGAGAAAGTAAAATGAAACTCGAAAAATGCACCCCATAAAACCAAACCCCATATGCATGCAATGCCGATAAAAACACAAACCCACAGCAACTAAACGCACCGAGAACCCAGAACGAACGAATGGTACTAAAAACAAACAAACCCAGTAAAAAGCAAAAAGAACTCCAAAACACCGCCCCAACCCAACGCTCCCATAAACAAAACGCAAGCAAAACAAGCAAAGATCAAGCACGAATCGTCTCATCACTCCCCTCCCTCGCCCCCCTCCTCGCAGGTGGCATTCGTAGTTGGAACCCACCTCCTTCTCGCCTCTCCTCATGCCTCACTCCTCTCCCAGCGTCAGCCTCAGCCAGTACCGCCGGCCTAGCTCCCAGATCAACCTAGGATCTTCCGAGCCAAGAAGCGATTCCTTCGACGAGGACGCCGCCCCCGCCGACACCGTTGGAACATACCCGCCCGACTACTTCCCGGAGCGCACCAAGCACCACGCTTTCCACCCCCTCCTCTCTTTCATCTCCCAACCCTTCCACGGCGGCAGCCAAAGTAGCGTCGAGATCCATGACCGGCTCGACCACCCACCGTTCCTCATCTTCCGCCTCTTCAAAAACATCCGTTGCGCTTCCTTCCTTCACACTCCGATACAAGCGATACCTCGTAATCAACCCACTCTCAGCATCCGCCACCAGCGTCGTCGCCACAAGCACCTCCCCCCCTTTCTTCCCTTCTGGCGTCGGCTCGTCACGCATTGCCCTCCGTACGTCCTCGTCGAGCTGTGGGTAGGATCTCAAGCCCTGAAGGCAGAAGTCGGGGTGGAATGTATCCTCCTCCAAGAAAGGTGCGACACGGTCCGTCGAGTCATCTTGCTCGGAGCCAGGTGCAAGGGGGAGTGCGTTCAACGTCAACCCCCCCTCCCTTTCACCACCCTCGCCGTCGTGGGTATGACTATGCCTCGAATAGCACCTATGCTGCGTCGGGCTGGAGGAGTAACTCGCCGGACTCCCCCCCTGGAACGGAAAGAAACTCGCGGCAATGCTGCTCGTCACGGGATCGGTAGCCATAAACCCCGGCGTATTCAAAAACGGGATCCCGACCTCTACCTCGCCGTCGACCACCTCGACGCTCACCGGACTCTCGAGAAGATATCCCGGTGCGGCACGGCGCGGTGGAGGGGAACAAAGGTCGTTATAATCCTCGTCGTCATCTTCCAGCCTGACTCTCGGCCTGGGAATATCGATTGACCCCGCCGCGGACGCTTCGGAAGTGGCGACGGTGGAGGCACTACTCCTCGGGTTGGACCAGATGCTGCTGAGGAGGCTGCCCCACATGCTAACGCCGCCGTCGGAGGAGCCGGAGCCGGCGGTGGTGGTTTTCTTGAGGGTTTGGGAGAGGGTAAGGCTTGCGCTGCTGCCGGAGCTGCTGGGGCGGCCGTTGCCGACTTTGACGGTGCCGGCCATTGAGCTAGCCGCGGAGTGGCGGTGACTCCTAAAGCTACTCGGGAGCTGCAGCGAGGACGGGGCGGTGAGGTTTTCGCGGTCGGTGTCTTTTTTCTGGGGGATGTCCCAGCCGACGGTCTTGTGCTCTTCATTCTGCACAACAGAGAGCTTACTCGGTTTCTTCCTGTCCCTTCCTGTCGTGCTCCGGACGGAGCTGCGCTTAGACAACCCGCCCATGGCAGGTGGGGATTGGGAGAGGACAAGAATCGAGCTGGAGCGTGATGGTGGCAGTCTCGGAAGCTGCGAGTCAGGCCTCGGAAAGACCGGATGGGTCTGACTCGGCAGCAGCGACGAGAGGAGGTAGATGAGTCTCCGAATCGCCTGCGGATCATTCCCGGTAATAACGGTCCTGGTCCTAAGCGCCTCATCATCGACCGGTGCCTCAGTCTTCTTGTGTGCATTCCGACACTGCTGAGGAGCGACGACATCGAGCCACTTGGTGTGTGTACCGAGAAAGGCGGTGAGGAGTGTGAGGAAGAAACTACACCGGTTAGCCCCGAGGCTCCAAGAGCAAAGAATGGAAACACTTACAACCCCCCCCCCCCCCCCCCCCCCCCCCCCCCCCCCCCCCCCCCCCCCCCCCCCCCCCCCCCCCCCCCCCCCCCCCCCCCCCCCCCCCCCCCCCCCCCCCCCCCCCCCCCCCCCCCCCCCCCCCCCCCCCCACCCCCGTCCCCCTCGCAACCCTCGCCCTACACCTCTCCACCTCCCGCCGAACATGCTCATCAAACATCAGCGCCCCCGGCCTGAGTTCAATCCGTCTTCTAACCTTGCCGATACTCGCCCCGGGGAAACACCTAGTCGTCGTGGTGGTGGAGTCGAAAAAGTTGGGGCCCGAGACTGTCAGTGCGCCGAGGGTCCACGCCTCGAGAATGCTCTTGGTGATGGAGGTCTGCAGGGACGTAAGAGAGCGGGACAGCAGCGGCCAATGCTTGGTGACGAGGCCGAGATCGACTTCCTCGCCTTCACTCGCAAACAGCGATGACAGGCCGCTTGGGAAGTCGGGGTCGTCGCAGCGACAGCCTTCCTCGCGCATCTCCCAGCACACCGAACACCTCCTTACCGGTCGGGGTGGAGCCGAGGCCGTAGTCGGTGGTAGCGCAATGAGGAGGCCGATTGCAAACATGGACGATTTGCCGAGCTGGGATTTGCGGGGGATGGAGGCGGTAAGTGAGCTCGCTGACAAAGACGGGAATGGGTATCCCCTACTCTCCGGCGGACTAGACGGCATCGACCCGTGACGTTTCTCAAACCGCGAAGTCGGCTCGACGGCAGGCGCAGGTGCAGCAATCGCAAACATCCGCGTAACAAGCACCCACTTCCTCCCCTCCCTCCTCTCCTCCCTAACCGAAGCAGTTGAGTAAGCCGAGGACGTACTCGCCGTCGATGCTCCCCGTGCCCTAGTCTGTGTGGTGAATGGATCTCGTCGCTCCCTCTGCCTGTCCCCACTATGGAAACTCGGCAAGACGTGGACTTTTGTGGAGGGGCCGGAGTAGGAGAGCTTGACGGATCCAAACATCATTTCTGTGATCTGGCGGAGTTCCAGCTCGGCGGTCTCTGCGTTCGTCGGCGGGCGTGTCGAGGGTGCATTCGATGATGGTCCCAGTGGTCCGGAGCCGGAGTGGGGGGTGCGACGTTTGGGTTTGCAGAAGGCACCGAGGCTGGGGGAGAGGGGGGATGTCTGAGCGGGCTGGTGGGAGGGTGGTGAGGAGGTGTGGGGGGTTGGGGTTGGTGGATTCGAGTCAAATAGGATGGTCCTGGCCTCGGGTGATGCGCCATCCTGTGCAATCAGGATCCGGATGTCGCGGTTGGCATCGAGGTCGTGTGTCGAGGCCGAGGCCGGTGTGCCGTAGGAAGTCGAGCTGCCATAGGGAGTCCCGCCGACTCCGGAGGCACCGTAAGAGCAAGCGGAGGAAGTGTCGGGATAGAGCAGCCCGATTGTGTCGTCGTGGTGAGAGGTAGGCGGACGAGTATGAGGCGGAGTCGAGTGGGAAGACGAAGCAAAGAAACGGGTCAACATTGTGATTGTCGTTAAAAAAGAAGTGGTGATGGTGATGGCCCGACGAAAGTGGTGATGCTTGTCTGTCGGGAGTTGTGTGTGTGTTTGGTGGTGGTGGTGAGATTAACACCGGATGGCCATCATCGTCCTTCCTTGCTTCAGTTATCCTTGCTATCCCTTCGTGTCGTGATGGTGTGTTTGTTTGTATTCGTGTCGAAGGTCGACTTCGTGATGGTGTTGATGTTTTGGTGGTGGTGTCTTGCGACCGTACCGTACGTTGATGTGGTAGATGCTGGGGCTGGGGGGGGGAGTGTGTTATTAAGAGTCTTGATTCCGATGCGTCGGGATGGACCGTGTGCCAGAGGCCTCTTGTTCCTTCTGATTCCTCTAAAAGGGTAGGGGTGGTCGCCACTAATTCCGGGGGGGGGGGAAACAGGGCAGCGAGATGTAGTGTGGGCTAGCGAGGAATTATGGGGGAATTTTTAAGGGAAAAAGAAATAAAACGGTATTTTATGGGGATTAATCAATGGGGGATGGGGAATTGATGGGAATTTAGGAAGATTTGGAGCAAGGGGGATTTGGGAGGGAGTAACAGCAACAACAGCTTCGTGAGAGGCGAGTTGACCTGTTGCTGCACGCTGTAGGGAGAAGTACAAGACCAACGAGCTGGGAATCGCTCCTTTGTCACCTTGTACGGGAGAGTACAGTACAGTACAGCAGGTCCAGTGACAGCTTGAACAACACTGGCACGCAAAAAGAAAAGGGAAGATGCAGCCGCAACAAGCGAAAAGAGAGAGGGGAATGACCAACCTTCGGGCAGCTTTTGTGTACTGTAGGACGAATTGGTTTGTCGTTACTTCTGTGTGTCGAATGCAATGGCGAAAGCGGGCAGGTCGACGAGAGACAAGAATAGGGTTGTGCAGCGTGCAGGACGAGCGACAAAGAGAAAAGATGTTGAAGAGTGGAGAACAGGACAAGTGCTGAAAGGAATCGACAAGTGGAGATGTACGAAAATGGGTCGATACTGAGACCGTGATGCTTGCAGTGAAGGAAAGGCCAGAATTGCAGGAATACGAGAGCTCGCGATGCTTGAAAGAAACAACAATCAAGAAGAAGACTCCGACTCCAATTGCACCTCAATCTCGACCACCAATCTCTCTCTCTCTCTCGCTCAACCGACCTCGCTTCAATCAATCAATCAATCAATCGTGATCGATGCCACTACTACTTCTCTCCGAGTCTCTCGCGTCTGCTTCACGCCTATGCCTCGATATCGGGCCAAACAACAAGAAACGGAACAACTGCAACGTCGAGAAGCAACGCTGTTCGCTCACAGTGATATACCACGATCGGACCCTGCAAATCGCTCGATGACGATATGGTGATGCCAACGCCGGAGTTGATGTTTGGGATCCTCAGGGTACGAAGATCAATTGTACCCACGAAAGAAGTGACCGTTCCGAAAGGAAGAAAAGTGCGAAAAGGTTTCCAGTCCTCGCGAACCCGCCCTCTTTAAAGATTTGTGGAGTCGTGAAAAGCGTGAAAGTTTGCATGCGAAATGCGGAGACGTCGCCAAACCTCTTGCAAGTTAGTGAGAAACTGCAGCAGGCCGACGGCTTTGCACCGTTAGCGACTCACTTCCCCGGCCTTCCTGAGACGGTGAGCTTGTGATTCAATTGAGATGACACTTTCACGGCCTCACGATGCTTCAAAACATCACGAGCGCTGTTGCAAGTTGGGATGTGAGTTTGGCAGGGAGAGGCAAAGTCGCCGTAACACTGTGGAATTGAAGGTCCGCGGAAGCAACTCCCCAGTCTTTCAATCTCGCCGTGATCAATGCTGACAGCGAAGTTCAAGACAAGACAAATGCAGGACATCGCCAATTCACTGCTCCACTCATTATCCGGGCGGACAACTCCTGGCGAGACTCGTCTCACTCCAGATGGGGATTCAGGACTCGGGGCATCGCAAAGCAAACATCACGATTCGCACTCCAAGCATGCACGACATCGAGGAACATGAGTGAGCGGATGGATAAACTCCACAACTTGAATTGAAACAATTCAAGCAGTGCAGTGGTGGTGCGCCAGAAATAGACGGATGTCCGTTTCGTTCCCCTCTCCACCAACAACTTGAACCACTGGCATGACTGACCCGGCCCTTACAGGAACGTATTTCCGTCCTTCGGGCACTTCTCCACAACGCTGCTCGAACAAACTGAGGAAGCATCTCACAACGTCGCACTGGGTGGATCCCCACAAACATCTCACAACTCACGATGCACTGTAACGAACGACCGTCAAAGGCAGCCTCATCCGAACCTCACCACATCACATCGCCGTCCCTCACAACACCATCACCAACTCCCCCAGCCTGGAGGTTCTAGGCCTCTCAATTGCCATTACCCCATCGAAACCCTCCTAGCGTGCCTTGAAGGCTCACTATTTTAGCACCGCGTTAGCTTCGTTGCGTGCAGCGAGAAGCTAAAGTAGAACGAACGACTGAAGGGGGATGGTGCTGGCGTCAAGTTGCTTCGCGAGCTCGAGGGAGCAGCTAAAGAAGCGTAAGGCGTCCAGGACCGTTGGGGAGGGGGGTTCGCCACGTTCTGCTAGTTTAGTCGATAGTCAAGCTGGGGGAAGGAAACGAAACAACGAAGGGTGGTAATCAAACGTTAAGCTAGGTACGTGAGGATCCCTGTATGAACGGCCCGTCCTCGGGAGGCGACGGTTCGGAGGCAAGGAGGGGATTGGATGAGAGCTGATCCGGAGGAGTCGGAGGCGGTGCTTGGGCCGGCTTGGTAATTGCTGAGAAATTCATGTTCAGCTCCGAGTTGGAGATGGAGACAGATGGTGTTGCGAGTCAAGAAGGGGAATATAAAGCCGGATAATTAACAATTCTTTGCATAGACTACTGCCAATATATTAAACCTGCAATTAGGAATACGCCTCCATTGCTAGCGCCGCCGGGAGTTGTGGCTTCGCAGCCTGAGAGAATGCCGGCTGTGTTATTGGTCAATTCGAGGTTAGGGCGAGGAGTTGGAGGGTGAAGGATGGGACCGATGGAGGTGAAGGGGCCAAGAAATGAGGGTATCGAATACGAACTGACCGACAGTCTACGGAAATCAACTCGACAACTTCATCTCTTTGAATATAAAAGCAACATCATACGAGTATCTACGCTCACTACAAAATACGGTTGTGATGGGGTCCAAGCTCGACATAAGGAAGGGTCCAGAAGTTTTAATCCTCGAACCAGTTTGGGGGCTTGAGGGATGCTCATCTGGCGATGAACACAGCAGGCACGATCCGAGAAACTTTGGCTTACGTCCCGGGACGGGTTGTTGGAGAGCTAGTAGATGGTAACTGCCGTGGATTTCCCCATGGTACAAATAATCCCAGGTGGATTTTGACTTAGAATTTTGCAGATTCAAATTTCCAGGACAACTCGAATCTGCCTGCAAGTCCATACCAGGTATTCACACCTAAACTTTGTGTGGCGGGGCAAGGAATACCAGGACACTTTCCAGGACAATCTTAACAAATAAACCAGGAGAATTCGCTGAAAATACCAGGACATCTACCAGGTGAAAGCATCCGCAGTTTCTCAGCCACTACGACGCTGGCTTTATCGGGCTACTAGTTTTGGTTCTACAATAAAAGAGTATCTAACTATACTATAGGCCAGACTTATTTCTCACGATGTGACGAACAGGATTCGAACTCGCAATCATTCTGAACAAGTCTCAAGACTTAGCCATTCGACTACAAGCAATTCTAATAACAATACTAACATTTTTATACTCTCGTAGCTCTGAAATATTAGGCCAGACTCGGAAATCCTAAGTCTAAATCCGGCTGGCGCAATCTCCAGGAGGAAGCATAGGATTCCGTCCTGGTATTATTATGTGACTTAGAGACCTGGGAATCTTCCAAGGGCACATCTTCAATCATGTAGTCCTGGAAAATAAGTCAGCCTCGGAATCCGGCTTCTTTATAGCCTGGGGAAAACTTCAGGATACTTTGTTTCTTCGCTTTTGTTCTCAGATTTTGCCAGGAACCTTTCTGATTCGCAAAATATTGAAGGGTCACCGGAGAATATTCCCAGGTAGACGGGATTATTTCCGGGTAGATGAGCTTTTTTGGCGTCCCAAGTCTGTTTTGTCCTGGTCACCACCAAAGCGCTTTACCATGGGGATTTGGGTTGGGGGCCGAAAGACTAACGTTCTCATCCCGCAAACTAGTATGTACCTCATCTACTTCTCCCGGGCCATGGTAGAGTTTCGAGGTCTCGTGGGCCAGCCCTGGGGCCCGTGGATGGGAATACATACATAGCTGAAGCATTGGGGGCCAAAGCCGACTACTATGTACATACCGCTTGTGGAGGCTTCATGAGCCTTCATCTCATACATACTTCTCACTCTGCGGTATATATATATACCGGTATCGACTCGGGGCCATGTTCTCGGCGATCGGCCTTGAAGAATCTGAGCCTCGAGGCATAGTTATGTTAGCTTTAATGAGTAGTACTTCTTTGGGAAACTCGGTGACTCGCATTGCCGAATAACTGGGAGCCGAGAAACAGGTCTGATATAACGTACGTAGGCTCCAACAGATGCAAGCTTGGAGGCTCTTGCTTCAGATGCTCAGTTTGGTATCCTTCTATCTTCATTAAGACCTCGACATCTCGCTCAGGCTCAAAGCCGAAACGGAGGGCTATTGGAGATGGGAGCAGTGGAGGCCGATCCGGGTGGTATTCTTAGATCCCATGAAGCAAGCTGTGTTTGAGGGTTGAGGTGTTTCGGTTTGTTTGCCTCTCCGTTCGGGAAGCTAGGCTGGAGTTGGAAATATCTCGAGTTTGATTGTCAGTGGGCGGTTAGGCCATACGAATTGTGAAGTGATATATGTTTATCGATGGGTTGTGGATGACTCTTGAATTCAAGCTCGAGTTCCGAATTTTCCTGCATGGAGAAGTTTAGAACTGACGATGACCGGTCGAATTCGCGAATCGATGATGCTGGGATGGTATTTAAATTCGTGGAGTTGAAGGTTATGTACTGGCCAACTCAATTAATTAATTCAAGAGCTGCTTAATACTCGTTGCTCACGAAGCGAGAACTCTAGCTTAACTCCAACTTTGCCTCCGTCTCGTTTACCTCTAGCACGACCCAGATATCTCGACACAAAACAGCCGTTGTAAGTCGAGAAATCGGCAGTCGACCGGGACGGAGTTTCCCATCCAACTTTCCCATCTCTAACCGTCGCCTCCTCATCCAAAGTCATGCGACCACTTGGCTAGGTATCCGAACCCAGGAACAACCGACTCGGGCCGATGGAAATTCTGTCTGGGGTAACTCTCCGAGAACCCACCGAGAACATTCCTCATGCACATGGTTTTCTTCGAGAATTCTTCTCGAATCGACGGCACATCACTCCGTTTCCTCCATGTTTTCCCCAACCTTTTCTAGAACCCTCGAATTCCATCTCCTGTCTCATGACGATATCGTGACGCCTCACACCTCAGCGCAGCCCATGTGCTCCAGGGTCCTCCGCAATTCGCATCTCGGCTTCCGAGTCTTTAGCACCTCCACGAGCCGGATTCCGAACCCCACCCCACCTCACTTCCCTTCGCTTCCCAACTGGAAGGAACTTCCCGAGCCCAATTTCGCCTCTCCACAAGCGACATCTTGCACCTTCCTCTTCATCAACTCTCCGACTCGGCACAAGGCAACCCACGTCTCGCTTCCCCAAGCGTCATTTCGGCATCCATATCGGGATTTCACTCCCGAGTCAGGCTTTCCGATTAACGGCATTCCAATCCTCCGAGTACAGCAAATCGATCCCGCCATATTATTACAGAGGGAAAACCATTGTTTCTTCGGGTGACGGAGCAGCATCTCCATCTCCACATTTGGGAGCATCTGCAGTGATTGACTGCGCAGACGTCAACCTTCATCAAGGTCAACAGGAGATGCCCACCTCCTCGAGATCGAGTTTCAAAGTCTCCATCGATATCTCCAACCTCGAAATGTGGAGAACACCAACCGGTAACCGGTTTCCATCCACCCACCACCGCAAGAGATGAGGTTGAATTCGCGAGCGGATGCTGAGATGGGAAAAGACGCCCTGACGATCTGTTGATCTTGTTTCTGCCTTCAGCTGAGGCGGGGGAGGCCGAGAAATAAGGTTGCTCTCACAATGTTGCATCGAGATGGTCTCGATGCAATTCACATCCATCAAGGTCAAAAAGCGCATTTCGCAACGAATCAATGGCAGGCAAGAGGTGATGGGATGTGATGGGCAGTGGAGGTGAAGCACGATGATGTCGGTGGTGGGAGGGTGGGCCGGAGGTTCCTATCGATGTGCCGTTTACCTGCCGAGTACAGTACCTACAGGTTGTGTTCCGAGTCTCTCCACACTGACAGGCTCATGACGTCCTGGAATTCGAAAGAGGAGTCGCTTCCCCTTACAGCAACCCTTCCGTTCCGTTTTCCAAACGAATTGTGGAGAGCACATGCCCCGCACATGCTCAATTCCGATCACGTTCCAGAATAGAACACTTTGGAAGGACCGAACAGCCATGAGCCCTCTCCCGCATCCTCATCTTCGTCCACTTGACAGAGCCTCTAATACAGTAGGTACCGTCAACCAAGCTTCACTCCATCATCCTCGAGCGCTTCTTCCTCAACAATCCTCAACCACACAAAACTGATATCGATACATACTTCAGGTTTGCGCGACTTCTCCCCTCGGAAAATTACACATCCACGATGATGATGCTCAGCTGCAGGAGCATGCATGGGGGTCACTGCATGCAAAGGGTTGGTCCGTGCGTTGGCCGAGTCCGAGTCGTCGTCGACTTCAAACCTCACTGCACTGGCAGGGGGGTGAGCGGGTAAAGTTGTTGACAGGTGTTGATGTAACGTTGCGTGACGGCAGCAGGGGGTTGACGAGAACCGAAACATTACGATTGTGGTACCCTTGAGGTGATAGGAACGGACGGGTGGTGAGAAACGAGATGAGGTTGTGATGCTTCAGGGACCGAGATGGTGATAGCATTGATGATATCGATTGTGAGGTTTCGAGGTGGAAGCGTTTTTCGGGATGCGTACTGTGGCTCAACTCGGGGACATTTCGTTTGTAATAGAGCCAGTATGATCAATTGGTGAACTCTACTCTGGGGAAGAAACATGCAGCTTAAAGTGAAGCATCTTCGTGCATCTCAAGGGACTTGCCCGTCTGGACGGCTCCGCGAATCGGAAAGCAGTCGTTGACTCGAGGCATGGAATGCGGTCTTAAACTCTTCACATACGATACGGTGGAGAAGTCATGCACTTCTCAGGATGCAGCTTCGAATGCAGAATCGGCACTTTCAAAATCGAGTTGACGATGCGGAACAGAACGTTGTGCAGTGACAGGGGCAAGCACTGCTGCTCATCTCGGTTGAAGTACATTCGGCATCGCATCGGCCCGAACGGCATTCTTGAACTACTTAAGCACTTAAATCTCAACAACCGCATCGAAATTCCCAATGCGGGTCCATATATGTAGACTCATCTTTGTTAATTGTGCCGTCCACGGCCCGTGAGCACAATCAAATCCATTTGGGATTGATTCGTGCACTGGAACGCTTTTCTCGAAGGTGACAGTGACTTCCCATTTCAGCACCCTCGAAGTGAACCGATTGCTAATTGAGCCGTCCACAACTGCTCCGAGTCCCACGGCCGTTTCATCCATGTGTGATGCATTGCTCATCTCGGAACCCAAATCCCCCATCCGCCCAATTCGACAAATGCCGTAGCCCAACGTTAACGGTCAGATGCTTCGTGATTGCAATATCCCATAGTGAGCGTTCCGTGATATGGAAGGCATCGTGAACTGTACAACGTCAACTCAGCATGGGAATTCCCAATTGGGGCATCACAAATACGGTAGTTGCCATGCTAAGCTCGTCTTGTGAATGCTTTGACATACCGATATTGCTTCTCGAATTTCGGATTCGGGCCGACGCTTATGACCAAACTGATGAAGGCCCTGACAGGATGTTTTTGATCAAACACAACATCAAGACATTTGGAATCGCCACATCGAGCATCATCCTTCTCAAAGCACAGATATCAACTTCTTGCTCATCTCATCTTCTCTGCTTCTCAACTGCTAGCACTCGATCTCATCACCTTCCCTTACCGCAAGCCCACGATACCCGCCGGCCCTGAAGTTTCACCACCCAAGAGCATCTCAAGCTCATCTCATCTCACTAGCCCCGCGCGAGATCTGGTAACGAAATATGCCAGCGTCAACGCTCCCGCGCGACATCGATCTTGCCCCGGTGGGGGATAGCTTCCGGCATGGGGTCCTTGGTTCATCTTGTTCATCTCAAAGGACTGGAGATGCTGTCTCACTGGTGTCGTGTGCCTTTTGGTCTCGTGCTTGCTGTCTCAAGTTCTTGCTGTTGAAGTTGAACGGGATACCGAGGCTGAAGCTCGAAGACATAGGAATCCCGTGCTCCGTGTCTCGATGGTCTGAAATCCGAGACCCACATCTAGCACCTCCCTTCCGACCTCTCTACGTGTCTCGTAGCATGGCCGTCCAGCTCACAAGACCTCCCAGGGTCCCCAATCCCACCTCGATTGATAGTCCGCCTCATCCGCCATATCCCGACCCATTACCTAACAGCAACCCCCCCCCCTGCTGGACTATCGATCCATCATCAAGCCGTTTCGTTTCGTTTCGGCCTCGAGCGCCAGCTCGCTCGGTTCCCTCACAACGTTCCCCACACGTCGAGCCGAGATGACTTCTCAGGGTCCTGCCCGTTTCGGCTACTTTTCGCACTGCTACCTCTTTCGGAAAAGGATGCAGAGTGAAAGAAAGAATCCGCCACTCGGAGCGTTCGGATTTGATCGAGAGGTCGTGTGAGGTCGCGAGAAGCAGATGAGGCTGGCGGGTGAGGCTAGGGTAGCGTATTGTGGAGGACGTTGAGCTAGGTGAGTGGTCATGCGTGGGGAAGGTGAGATGATGTCTCTGTTCCTGAGGGCCGAGACTTGTGGTTAAGACGGGCCGACGGTTGCTTGTCTCGGTAAGGTGGGGGCGAAGAAGTATCGGTCCGGATGTCAAAGTGTAGAGTGTACAAGTAGCGCTGCTGCTCTGTCAGTGGCAAAGGTAAGAATAGATTGAGGTGAGTCGATTTGAGATGATTCCATGCTGTTCGAGATCTATGATTCACCCGCTGCTTGTGGTGGTGGCGACCGTTGCGTTAGGCCTGGATGGGGTAGGCAGAGACGGAGTTGAGCTTGAGGGCCTTCGGTATGTACTTTAGTCATGTCGAGGTTGAGTTGAGATGAACCACGGGATGAAGCAGAGAGCTGCGGATAGCAGCGGCTCTGCAGATTTGTCAAACTGATGGAAGACTCATCTCTGCATCATCTCCAGTTGCAGAAGGCTACAAGAGAGGAATCCCAATCCGAGAACTGAGGCGCAACATGTCGAACGCCACAAGTCAAGCCATCAAACCTGTCTCTTCCCGAACGGCATCTCCTCTCCTCTCCAATCGTTCCATCAAGACAGGTGACAGCTCTCAAAGTGAGGCTGTTACGAGCGTTCGAATTCATAGCTCGTTGCCACTGCGGGGTTAGAAAGCAGGTACGTTCTGTCTGCTAACTACATCTCGATCCGAAAGATTACCGCATCCGGAAGGCAGGTCGTTGAGGTTGCGGAACTTGAAGAGCCTCATGCCTACATCGAAGCAATTGCGCAAGACAGTCGTGATCTGAATCCCTCTTCACAGCAGGTGATCGTGATGGAGGTGGGAATGCCATTCTGAGAATCGAATCCACATTCCCAATTCACCCGCTGTCAATCCGATGGCGTGCATTGGCACTTCGGACCCTGCATTATTTCCCAAGGCCGAGTCTCGGGATCATCCTCGGCCTCTCTCCATTCAGCGCCTTCGGGCCGACCCTTTCCAACCGTACGCGCGGCCTCAAAAGATCATCCGAGCATACCCTAGAATCATCCATCTCCACCGGTTACCGCTCCGTCGTCCCCGCTCTGCCCATCATGACCGCACCGTTTGCTGGAATTGTCCAATCACGCCCCTCGTTCCACCGCCGCACGAGGCCGCTCGTGGTGTCATTCTGAGTTCAAGGGTCCTGCGCGGATCTTTGCCACCCGTTAAGCTTCAAATGCTTCGTTGAGGTTCTGGCGCTGCGTGATGATCATCAAAGTTGAAGTTGTTATCGAGATGGCCGATGGAAACACAAGCAACAAAGGGTCCAAAGATGTCACTTCCACTTCTGGCAACTTTTGTTTGCGAGGATCTTCCATCACCCCGAATTGGGGAGCGAAGGGACTTGTTTTCTCGTAATGGATTCAGGTTTCAGAGGGGGATCTTCATTGCGAACTCTATCTTAAAGTAACGATGGTGATCTCGTGGGCGGTTGTGAGGGTGTCGTGTGCAGCGCATGAACGTCTCGCAAGAGTTATATGTAACTTGTCTATTATAACTTTGGCGGTGAATTATACCCCAGATTCTACACACTCTCAATTCTGCATGCGATGCTGCAAGGCTGCAACTGGTATGTAGCAGGCGTGGGGAAACCCCTGTGCAGCTGCTTGTTTAGTTTGCGACAAGAAGGTCATTCGTGGGGTCAGCACTTCCGCAGCTGCGATCCACAAACAAACCTCGACACTCACCTCCGTCAATCCCTCGCCTGCGACCGACGTCGTCCCTGCTTGGAATTGCTCATCACCAAGCTGACAGCGGGAAGCAGCGCAGCTCCGTGCTATCAATGTGTATCCATCTCGATCCATTTGCAGTTGCGAGAGGGGGGTGTGTCTGGTTGTTTGGGCGCGGAACTGGGGGCTTAGTGGAGGTGCGGATGGTTGCTGGTGAGACAGATGACGTTGAGTTGACGATGGTTTGGCCTGGAGATTACGGTGGTGCAGCTGGTGCTGGTGCGAAATTCAATTCAGCAGCACGCTGCTCTGCGCTTTCCGCTCGCTGATGCATGCTTGTCGAGACGAGGCCGCATGAACTGCAGCTGCTCTTCTGACAGCGGAGCGGAGCGGCCATCCCGTTCGTTCGTCCCAGCAACGGCTGCTCCGCTGCTCGATGTCCTTCCCGTTCAGATCTAGATCCGCAAAGCCTTCTCGAAGCTTTTCAATCTGCACCGAACCGAGGAATCCTCAATCCCATCTGAAGGTCATCCGAGCCACCGATCCAGAGCCAATCCAAAGCAACAAGACCGCTCCACGCCGAGCCCGCCCTATCACGATAGCCTCGCTGACCGTCCACAGACCAATGCGCCGTGAGTTCATTGGCCGCCTTAGCCCGAAACTATGACATCAATCCTCATGGGGAGCCCAGAAAGACCGCACGCCTCTGTATTTTATTCCCGTTTCAGCTGTCATTCCGGAGCCATCGAAAAGGATCTTGCTGCTGCTCCGTTGGTCCTGCGGATTAAACTTCCAGAGTTTGTTTGTACCCCGCCATAACTTGAGGGTGCCGCTGATAGCCGTCAATGTCGATGCCCATCGTATGCTAGATCCGAAGCAGCAGTCTTCCCGGTATGAGCAGGTGTTGCTTCTTCCAGACACACTCTTCCCGGTAGCGATGCTTCTTCAAGAGCTGTTGCTTTTGCAAAATCCTCGAGGAGAGACCGCATACCGAAGGTTTTGAATCTGGTCATCTGTCGTTGTCGCAAACACGCTGCTGCAAAGCCATGCAAGTCGATTCTGCAGGCCGATAACGAACCATGAACAGCAAGGCGCAGACAGCATGCTGTAGTAGCTGCAGAAGTAAGCGAGAAGGCTGCGGAATATACACCATCACGAGTGCTGATGCTTGCACCATCGATGTGAGTTGATGCCTTCGAGCAATGATGACAGTGCACAGAGGACCAATCCAGAGGAGGTTCAGGCACACAGATTAATAGATGGTTGACGCCGGTGCTTCATCTCCAGTATCGTGGCTATCGTTCTGGCTTTTCAGAGGTTCTAACGAAGGACAGCGAAGAGCTTTCTGAGACCTTGTCCAGGCACATGGCCGAATGCTTCACGCCGGTGCTTCATCTTTGGCCTTACCATGGTTATCATCCCATCTGAAGACATCGTCTGCGTGCTCAGGATAGCCTCATTCCCAATCTCCACGAAGTGGTAAATTTGCGTAGCTGCTCAGGACAACAGCGAAGAACTTCTCTGAGATATCGTCAAGCATAGCGCCAGATGTGCTGCGCCGGTGCTTCATCTCTACCCTCACCATGGTTATCATCCCATCCACAGGCCTCGTCCGCATGGACTTGGAACGATAGCGAAGGGCTTCCTCTAGTTGGGGTCCAATTCAAGATGGCCGCGCCGGTGCTTCATCTGTGTCCGAAAGATGGTCATCATCCCATCTTGAGGCCTACGTGCATAGGTGTGAACGACAACGAACACCACTGAGATCTCATCCAAGTACTAAGTACTCCCTAGATGGACGATACCGGTGCTTCATTGTACTCTAAGCATGTCCATCGTCCCATCTTTTGAGACCTTCATGCATATGAACGACCACAGAGACCATTTTGAGACCTCCTCCATACACATGGCCCAAATATCGATCCACGCCGGTGCTTCATCGATGCATCTCCAGCCTAGCCATGTCCATCGTCTCATCTGTTGACTTGGAAATCTCATCACGAAAGAAACCTAGGAGTAATTTCTGGGTATTCACCAGCACATCGCCTATGCTCCACGCCTGTGCTTCATCTCTGGCCTGGCCATGGTCATCGTCCCATCTTCCAACTCGGAGACATCAACCACAGAAATGAAAGAGAAGACCGTCTTTGAGACCACACGCATGGCCAGATGTTCGACGCCGGTGCTTCATCTTCACCCAAACCATGTCATCGTCCCATCTTCCTCGACCTTGACAACACCAAAGGCCATCTTTAAGACTCACGCTCACGAAAGCCAGCGATGACAACCACAAGCCTCATCTGCGGACAATACCTTCGTAGTTTTTTTCATGACAAATCCTGCAACCAAGAAGGCAGCAACAAGGCTGCAGAGATTCCGGCCTGATCATGCATGCCATCTTCCAGATCCGACATCTCGAACCGTTGTTTCTGCAGTCCTCATGCCATGTTGGAAACGAACCAGTCAGAGATGGGGCGAGATGCAAGGCCAGGCACACTTCTTGAAAGTTGTAAACTTTCGATTGAAGCGCCGGAGTAAGTTCCTTGTTGGGTGAGAGGGGTGTGGAATCTGGATCGATGGGTGTGTGTATGTAGATGAAGCCCCGGAGCTGGTTGGGAGAGGGAGAGTGGGGAATAGAGACGAGGAGGTCCGTTGTGTTGTAACCTTCGTACTCTTGAGAACAAAGAGCCTCGAATCTGAACGTTCAAAGCGAGTGTAAAGGACTGTGTCGTTCTCGAATTCCAGGGCACTGCTGCAAGTACTACTCGTGCCCACTGAAAAAATGAAGTCATTACGAAGAAGTAACTGATCCTTGGGCACGAGTACAGATCTCTGTGGACTTTTGCAGGTGAAGAGCGCCTCAGGAGGCTTCATCCCGAGGAGGACGTCCGACCGTCCTTAGTTCATCGAGATACCTCGTATCGAAAGTGGAAAGTTCCGTCAACTGGAAATGCTGATGTAAACTTCAAGCCGAAATTTATCATCCTGAGTAGGGGCTGCCCAATCCTCGTAGCTGCAGTCAGAAATCCCGCTGATGAATTCTGGAGCCAGAATCTCAATGGATCGTAGCACAGGCTAGAGTATGGTCCGACATTCGTATTGAAGTTGAAAAGTGCCGTTGAGCAAGGAAGCCGTTGTGAACAGCAGTTCGTGGAGGAGATCTGGTTCGTGATGCAGCCCGCATAAGCTAAGGAAAAGCCCGTTTCTCCTCGAGATAGCGTGCATGCAACCACTTTAGCTCACCTAGAGTCACTAAATTAGCACCCACAGAGGCGACCTCAACAAAATTCCCACCTGAAGTTAGGCTGCCTCATTCCACCTGCAGCAACTGCCACCCCGCACACTACCGCACGGTCATCTCAGTCCAGGTATGCTCAGACCCTAGTCAAGGCAATTACCATGGACACCTCGCGCGACTCGAACCGATCCCGATACCGTCTCCGAACCGCCGAGCCGGAGGGCCAATTTGTTTCCTTAGCCTCTGAGACAGGCCGTTCGGTTAGGTATTTCTCGTCAATCGGTGAACGGCTTGCGCGGCCTTGTCTGAATATGCAGGCAGCACGCTTGTACCTGACGATCCAAATCTCGAATGAGGGCTTTGTATGATATCGAAGAGGTTTGGTTGGTGGTTGAGATGGGCCATGTGAAAGAGGATGCAAGAGTTTGCCTTCATGCAGGGTGCAAGGTGCTGGAGGAGATAACCGTTGAGGTGAGTTCTCGTTGGTCCAGGTTGAGGCTGCATTGCGTTTCTTTGATGCGTCTTCGTGCTTGCAGCGACATGTCGAGGTTGTTATTCGGAATCTGCAAAGAACTCCAACCGCATATGCGTTGCGATTGAAACCTCCAAATTCGACATGCATCACAGTTGACGAATTGCATCTTTCCGTAATGCTCAAGTGGTCGTCAAGACGCATGCAATCTGCTGCCAGCAACCGCACCACAAGGATTGGTGATAACGCCTTGAATCAACCAACTGTGTGTCGGTCAGGCATTCCGTTGCTTGAGGTCCCAAATTTCGATTCAATGCTGCCGTCTCTGGCAATTCTTCGGCAAGATGTGTATGCGGTGGCCCTTTCGTCCCTATCTTCGTTAGCATCTATCCAATCCCAGCCGCTCCAAGTCCAGCTCTCACCTAATGAAGCAACCTCCTCGTTTGCTTGCTACATGATACACGATGTCTCGATAGCAAGCATCATCTTCGCACCCTTCGCCGCAATGTAATGATATGAGTTCGAAGCCGATATCTTTGTCGAATCCTGTTGAGGTTTCGCGGTCTCCTCCCTCTTCTCGAGCTATGCCATTACCGGTACAGTCGTTTCATTGGTACCTTGACATATCGGCCTTGTGCGTACTCTTACACCTGTCCGAACAAACTCCGTCCCATCTCCGAACTTTCGCCGGTACTGTATTGTCGTCTCCAGCCCTCCTCAGCAAGACGCTAGCTGTCGCCCGAAGTAGTAATCCAAGAAAGTAACCATGGCCTTCGAACGCTTGTGCCAGAGGTTGCTGCAGCTTTCGTATGCTGTCCAGAATTGAGCGTCAGTTGTCCCAGTAGAACGGCGCAGTTCCATCGCAACAATTAAAGGAGTCGTCCGCACCTGCGAATGTTGATGTCCTCGTGGTCGTAAACCGCCCATTCTTCTGTCAAACATCAGCTTCTATCCATCACTATGCCCTCCACACAATGAGCAAACACAACCCCACAACCCCACACCCAGACTCGCCAAACTCAATCTCGTTCACAGTCCACATCAACTCACCAACTCAATCACCATCAAGGTTCCCATCCCTTCACACCCCGCTCTCCTCGTCTCCGCCTCATAAAGTCACCCGGTCTTCGTAGCGTCGGCTTCTTCCGTCCAAGTCTAGCGCGTCGGTAACTGTGGTCGGTACGGAATGCGAAAATTGCGAGGCTGAGGGAGTTTGTGGAATGCGGGGTACAGTAGCGGAGGCGATGGTGATTCCCAGGGCAAAGTCGGCTTCGAGATTGCGTTGTCGGTTGGCTGAGGTTGTTTTCGTTTGGCTCGGAGACGAGTTGAGATGGGGAAGGGTGAGGGACGGCAAACCGAAATGGCGCTAGCACGGAAAAGGAAGTAAAGTGACGGCATGCGAAAAGGAGCTAAAAATCCATGCTCCCGCAGAACCCGTTAAACAACCGCCAGTTCACCATAGGGTTGAGCATTGGTTTTCTGAAGAGGAAGCGATAGACAAAGATGGTGATCGCCGGTCGAACCTAGCCAGCTGTAACAATAGATTTGGGTTCTTTCGAATGCATCGAATGAAGCGAAAGTTGAGTGGGAAGTACCTTTTGTAACGGTATTAACAAGCGAAAGGAACGAGTTTCAGCACATCATAATGATTGTTGATGGTCTCAATTCTGAGAAACCGTCTAGACCACCGGCAAAAGGATGACAGCTGTGGGGTTCGAACCCACGCCCTTTCGGACCAGTGACTTTGGGTTTGAAATAACCTAAAACTGGCGGATTAGACCACTCTCCCAAGCTGCCGTTTCATGTATGCCTAACGAGTTGTCAAGATCTATCCCGTTCCAGGTGTCTCAAACGTTCAAAACCGCATAGGACGGGCAATCAAATGGAGACTCGGGATGTAAAAGCCAACATTGAAACTCGTATTGCTTCATCTGCCCACTCATCGGTTAATGAAGGCGTGCGGGTATAGTGCAACTTGAAGAAGAAGAAGTTCAATGCCAGCAGCCGGTGGGTAGAACTTGTGAATCTTGAAAAGGCAGGATCCATGATTACTTATTGTGGGCAAGCAAGCTCGCAAGATTGTGTTCCGGAGAGCCTGTGCATGATGATTGATGCATGCATGTATCCTCATGCGCTTTGAAATATCGCCCTGTTATCTGAGTTTATGAGTTGGGAATGGCTTCGTTCGTTCGACATTCTCTCTTCACATCTCGAAAATGTCGTTCCTGAATGCCCTGACTACTTATAAAGTACTCGTACTAAAATTTGGATAAATGTCGGCTCGCGAAATTATCCGTTAAGATGTTGTTCGACGTGCCATACGCGTTTCTTGTGCACGTGCATGCAAATCGTATAGTAGATGCATTCGACTTATCCTACTCTTCTAGATTCTGACGTATCACAGAATACTCTTGGCTGTTGTCAGTGAATTTCGTAACGCCGCTTTCGTAATCGGTCTCCTTGCCTTGTGGATGCGTTTCGTTGAATGGCTATGGGTGGTGCCGCTTGGAAACCATGCCTTTCTAGTCTTATCTTTTGTCTGGTTCAATCTGTGTTGTTCTGCATCAGATCCAGTTGAGCTTTTGACTTTAATTCGTGCTTTCTGATGCTAAACGTTGATTCTTACTTAGTCGAATAGAGAGTTGTGATATTACTTCTTATATACGTTCCTGCTTCTTCTCAGCCCCCGATTAGAAAGGTATGTGTGGCCACTTGTACATAGTGATTCGTGGACAGAAGCGTCTAGTTGAGCGAGGCTTACAAATCTGCTCGTATCCTCGGCGCTGGAGCGAGGATGAAGAATGCTCCTATCTTGGAGCTTCTTAGTTCTCATCGTCCGAAAAATGCGAGGAGATATGTCGTGTTGATAGACCTGAGTATTTGTTTTTCTGGTCCACCCTGCTTCCTCACTGGCAGGAAACGCTAGAACAACTATGGATTCTATGCTCGTATCATAGAGCTGCGAGTGCTCTCTTATCTGTAATCAAGCTCCTGAGTGGATGGTGAGAAGATGCTAGTAGCTGATGACTCGTACGGCATGATTCTCATCTGTGAATAAATATAGACACCCCGGACTCGGATGCCATGTCGTCTCAATGAGGAAGTTTGTGTTCTTCTCGTAAAATTAACCAGCCTTTGTTCATCAATGTTATTATGATGTATCCTATTCTCGTATCGCTCAGCTGTAAATGTGCTTGTATCCAATGCCCGTGAGATGATTTTGCAAACATCCTAGTACCACGTAACGGGC
Source organism: Ascobolus immersus RN42 (assembly GCA_003788565.2). Classification (NCBI taxonomy): domain Eukaryota; kingdom Fungi; phylum Ascomycota; class Pezizomycetes; order Pezizales; family Ascobolaceae; genus Ascobolus; species Ascobolus immersus. Next base: position 28,906 of record ML119870.1, on the reverse strand, counting down.
TCGTAAGAGGACCTCATCATTGGAGGCCTCAAAATATGAACGGAAACGTGTGAACTGTTCAAGAGTTGTGTCTGTCTCGTATGAGTAAACCATCCATCAGCAAGCAAAGATATCATTATGGATCCTATACTCGTATCGGCTTCTCGTTGTGGGTCTTGTGACCGTGGTCGTGCTCGTATCTGATGTTCTTACCACTAGAAAGTCGTTGATGAGAAAGTAACTATCGAACTCGTATCATAGTCTGTGCAATGCCACTTAATAGTGTCCCCAACCTTCCTTGTGTGGTTTGATCGTTATGAGCTGTAGGTGAATTATGAGCAGCTTCGCTCGTGCGGAGCGGTACTCAAGGCTTCTGAATGCATGGTGAGAATATAACTAGGTTCTTAGGGAACTCGTACGCTGTTCGGAACCAATTGCGGTTCTTATCTGTCTTGGTTTCCTTACGTACGGTCTCTGTTTTCTAGTCAACTTTAGTACTTGCGTTGTGCTTTGCTCGTAGCCGATGTTCGGCGTTCCTGAGTGGAGGATGCGAAGATAACTAGGGACTCGTGTAATGCTCTGGATCACTCGCGCTCTGGTTTTCGATTGCTTTCTTTGCGTGTGAGATGCTCGATTATGTTCATGCTTTGTAGTTGTATTATGCTTTCCTTATAGCCGTGACATACTGAAGAATCATAGTAGATGATGCGAAGGTACCAAGTGACTCGTACCATACTCCGATTCCGGTGCGCTACTAATGTTTTCTTCTTCTTCTTTGCGTGCGGTGTGAGCTCTAATTGCTTTGTACTTTGCTTGTAGCCGTAATCCAGGCTTCTGAATAGATGGTGGAAAGATAACTACATGGAAACTCGTACGGTATCCTGAGAAACCGGTGTTGATATAGTCTGCCATCTTTGCGTGGCGTTTTCTCGGTGTTCCGTAGTTGCGCTGTGAATGTATTGCTCGTACCCAGTTGCTCTGATCATGATTTGTGCATGCTGTGGATGGTGCTGATAGAGGCACCTATCTTGGGGACTCGTAGAACATCTGGGTAATCTCCAGTATTGTCGTATTTGCTTTCTTTATGCCTGCTCGAATCGTTCCGCCTTGGTCATGTTTCGCTGTGATTTGCTCGTATTGAGTGATGCCCGTTGCCTCTGCGTAGATGATGAGCACCAAGAAGATATGTGGATAAGTACTCGTATGGGAGTCCGAGCATGTCGTGTCGGTGTCTCTTGTTTTCTTTCCGTGCTCCAGTTGTTGCGCACCGGAAGTAGTTGGGCTCAGACTCTGTAGTTGCGGTATGGATGCACTCGTGTTGGATGGTTGAGAAGCTACATACTTATTTATCTAGGAGACTCGTACCGAACCCCTGGTTGCAGCCTTTCTATTGTTGTCTTTTGCTTTCTTTGCGTACATACTGGGTGATTTCGCGTTGTGGAGTCCTCATGTGGATGTATTTCTCGTAGCCAATGATCCTGTGGCGTGGATGTTTCTGGTATTCTTATCTAGGGAACTCGTACAAATATCCCGACCAGCTATGCCAGGCACGCTGTTCATACTTTTGTCTTTGTCTTTCTTGCGTGCAGTTGTTCGATGATGATGCATGGTAACGCTCTTCAGTTGCGTTATGTTTTACTCGTAGGTGCCTTCCATTGCTTTCGGTGAAAGGTGAGGAGATACTTAGTGACTCGTACGATTTCCGGCTGCGTTAGTCGCACTATTGGTGTTCTCTTGCTTTCTTTGCGTGAGAACTTTGTGTTCGGCGCTTAATTGTGATGTGTATTTGCTCGTACCTGATCCTGAGTAGGAAGAGGAAGAAGAGTGACTCGTATGGCCTGCGGGTTTTGTTTCGGGTACGTAACGAAAGGCAGCTGTTTTAGTTGTTGCAACGTTGTCGCGATGAAGAAGCAGTGAGGAACAAAGAGTGGGAGGTGAAGAGTTTATATACCCACCCAAGACGGCCCAAACACTCATCCATAACCGGAAGGAACAGGACAAAAAACTCGACCTCATCGGAAAAGAAAGTAAGAAGAAAAGTAAGCAATAGAGCATCAACAAAACATTACATTAACTATTACAACCATAAACATAAGTAATCACAAAGGTATCCCATTAAACCCATTCTAAACCAGCTCTCATCCAACCCACTCATCACCCTCCCCCTCCCCCTTCCCCCCGTCATGACCCACCCCCCTCTCTACCGCCCGCCACCCCCCGCATCCTAGCCCCCCCTCCCTCGGTACTGCTCCCGCTCCCCCGCGACTCACCCCTCTCAACAGCCTCAGCCTGCACAAGCCCAGCCTTATCGTCTCTCCCTCCGTAACTTCCACCAACCGACTCAAGTGTGAAAGCCCCAGCAGTAGGTTCGTCAAGAACCAGCAGCTCTTCTTCCGAGAACCACCGCTTCATGACCTCGGTCCGTATCGGCACCAAAGCAAAAATGAAAACGGGGAAGCCGACGGCAGCGATGGTTTGCGTAATCGCAAACGTTGCCGCGAAACCCAGCACCATAATCCCGGTGAAGCACCAGACGGCCTTGAGACGGATGGAAGCGAGGGGCTCACTCGACGAGACCAACCCCTTATCACTAAACAAGAAAAGCAGCTTCTTCGTCATCCCGTTTCCCTCCAACGCTTGGAACCCCATCACGAAAAACAGCCCCGCTAAGACCGCCTGCGGAATCAAATGCAGCACGGTCAACAGCGGCCCCGTCATGGTGACCAAGATGAGCAACCCCTGCGCCAAGTTGGACACTCTCTGCTCGACGACCGAGTCAACCACAGTCGTATGCTTCTCCTTGCCATCCTCCTTCTCATCAACAACCTGTCTCGTCACGCAAAGACTCGCGGTATGGAACGGCGCCTGCGGGATGAGGCCGTTGGGAGCGGGGATGCCGAAGAGGCCGGAGATACCAGTCGTGATGCCGAGGAGGAGAATGTCCCAGTGAAACCCCGCCGGCTTCCTCAACGGAAACTCCGTGCCTTGGCAGATGAGGGAGGAGACGTTATGGTCGAAGTAAAAGAGGACCGTGAGCAGCAGCGCAAACGGAATAGCAAGAAACACATCCCCCACCGGCACTTCCCAGAACTTGATGAACCATCCTCTCTCCAGCGTCGGATGAAACGCCCCACTCACCGGCAACGCCTCGAGATCCACCGAGCGCATTTGACCGAAGTATTGGAAGCCGGTGAAGAAGATGATCGTCAACGGCGTGCCGTAGTCGCGGAGGAAGACGCGCATGTGGTGCGTGAAGAGCCGGGAGTTGCCGAGGATGGAACAGGTGTAGCCGATGATTAGGACGAGGAGGGAGATGGCGATGCTGAGGTATGCGGATTCGGAGGAGTGCGAGAATTGGAGGATGAGGACTTGAACGCCTTTTTGGATGTAGATGGCGGCGACGTAGAAGCTGGGAGGGAGCGTTAGTGACCCGGCCCTCGACGGTTCTCGGACGGGGTGCTTACCCAAAGATATCACAACTAAACCGTGTAACCCATCTGACAGCATTACAAGCATTCATAACCGCAATTGCCGCATGCATAACCGCACTCCATAGGCCAATCCAACACATAAACTCGAAATACTTGATCCCCCTCGGCGTGACGATGTTGAAGACGGTGTAGTTGAAGACGGTGATTGGACCAGTGACGCCGACGATGCACAGCGGTTGGGCAGCAAAGAGGGCGAACACGACAGCGCCGAGGACGGAGGCGAAGAGGACTTCGTTGACGCCATAGGACATGTCGGTCTGGGAAAACATGTCGAGGGAGAAGGCGAGCGCGGGGAGGACGTTGGCGAAGTACATGTAGACGGTGGCGGGGATGACGCGGTAGTTCCAGGCGTCGGTCCAGTCTGACCTGGGGGGGAGAAGGTTAGCAGGAGTTCAGTAGCAGTGGGCTCCATCAATGGCCGAATCAAAGCCGACCGGTGTGCCTTCCATCCAGAATGCTTGTATACGAAGGCACCACCATATCGTCCATCGTCCCGAAACAAGCGGCTCCTCCGATAGACTCGTAAACCTCCACCGCCCCCAAACCCACCCCAACCGCACCTCGGCCTCCTCCGAACATCAGGGGACGACGCAAACATACCAATAAAACGGCGCCCGTCTCTTCACATCATTCACAAGCCCCCTACCCCACGCAATCTTCCACCACCGATCCCCAATCCTACTCTCCACCGTCTGTCGTGACAATTCCCTCTGTAGCGATTGCGTCGTCGGGACTCTAACTAGCGATGGCGGCGGCGATGGCATCGTTGCTCGTTTTCTCGGGGTGTTGTGTGCGGCGCGCCCTGTTGTCGGCCTGATTGTTTGTCGCCTCGATTGGGTAGACGTATCGTGGGCGTGCAATTGATGAGCCGAGTTGGTGAGGAAGTTGTAGAGTGTGGTTAAGGAGCGGTGAGGAAGGTTGTGGAGATGTTCGAGAAGGAAGCTTGTTGCGATTAAACGTCACGACGTTTTTTCGCTGCAGGGGCGGCGAGGGTTGGGCCAATCGGAGGGCTTCCTGCTGCCTTTATCCGTCGCTGGGAGCTTTCGCAAACGGGTTTTGATTGGCTGGATAGCCATGCCGAGACGAGGGGGCTAGGTGGAATCGGGAAGTAATTCGAGGATGCGGAGGGTGAGTCGAAATGTGTCGAGGAGGATGACTTCGGAGAGGGTTGCTGACTTGGGGAAATTCCCAGAGATGCGTGTAATTGAAAGCGGAAGTTGCAGTATAGGTGCCGGTGCGAAACCTTAACGGCAACCCGAAACTTACGTTTAGCCCAGCCAGGCGCCGGGGTAGTGTGCGGACACTGGCGAGGCGGGAAATCAAAAGATTCAAGTTTGATGGCATTCCTGGCCTAGCCAGTTACATTTATTAGGTACTAAGTAAGTAAGTACATGGCGGTGAATTAGCGTTATTGCAACCGGAAATCTCCTCGCTGCCCTCACCTCCCTGCCTGACTTCCCCAACTGCCGTCTCAACCACCGCCGTGCGTACGCAGCTCGGCAGCGCATATCTACCGAACGCCTATATAAGCCATCCTCCCAACGCTGCCCAAACATCATTCCTTCTAAAGATGACAACTTAAGAAGAGCCAAACATCCAACGGAAGAATCAATCCTGTATTACGACTCGGAGCTAAATATATAGCTGCCCTGCTACGAGATTCATGAACGTGTCAAAAGATGAGTGGAGGGCACGAAACTTGAACACCGCCAGCACAAAGCATATGCACGATCAAATGTCAAAAGCATGTCAGGATCTGCAGGATGACGCACGAATACGTGCAGTGCCAGAAGATACAGTCACCAATGCAAAACCGCGTACGAGATTGAGGCATAGCACACATACTTCGCTCTCAACTTTTACCACGAGCTTCAGGTTCTCGTACTGGCATGCACGCGCACAACTTATGGATACAGGACGTGAGCGGGAATTCTGACACGTTAAAGATCAAGGAGTGCGTCGAAATCCATGACCCGCTTTCGTACACGGTGAAAGTGAACCAGCGACCCTCCAAAGAACGAGCTTCTTGTACTGGCACCACTTATGAAGATATGAGGTTAATGGGGATGTACGCAGTAGGTATGTTGAAAGTTCAAATTCTTACTGAAGTTCACAACCTGTTTGTACGAGAGCTAGAAGTGAGAACAACGCTGACGCAAGAACCGGTTAACCCATCACGGTCAAATTACACCAGCTAACTGGCCTTGTCCCCTTGAGGACGATCTACGTATAGTCGCAAAAGAACGCAACAACTCAAGGCTCTTACGAGATTGACGATTACTGAACGAGACGCTCACAACGTTCTTCAACTACGAAATACTAAGTGAATGTACATTTTACTTCTTATATCACTTAGTATACAGAAAAACAAAGATACTGGGGATGTAAGTTAAGTACGCGCGTAGTGAGAATCCAAATTTTCACCAAAGTCAACAACCTACGTACCACGGTAGCTAAAAATGAGAACAGACAGGACAGCAAACACATGCAAGGTTAAGGTCTAATAGCCACTGGTATTCAGCCATCATGTACGTACAGTTTTGAGAGATGCATTCAACTACTGGTAGAGCATCTTACGAGATTGAGCAATACGGTCAAAAGATCATACAGCAATCCTCCGCTACGCGGAGTTATTACGTAGGTCTGCAATGCCCATACCCCAGTGTCCATGTTCTTTCTGCTATGTTTAAAAACAGCTTGTTACAAACGTATACCATCATGATACTACTTAGTAGAGGACGACAAGAACACGAGCCTTTCCCAGCGTGCATCATATCAACAACCAAGAGCTACCAGGACACGAGCATCTCAACTGCTACATTGCCGCAAGCTACTTACGTAGTGAGCAAAATCTGCTTCACGTTCAAAATGAGGAAGTAGAACAATAGAAGAAGTCCTTAACGAAGATCAGATTACGGGGACGGGAAATGAAGTAACAACAGCTTGTTATTAACATCGATGCATCTACTTACGTACCAAACAACACGGGTAAACACAAGCCTTTCCCAGCGTGCATCAACAACCAAGAGGTACCAAGACACGAGAATTTCAACCTGTACTCATCGCCATGAGCTACGCTACGCATGAATCAAAATGGCACTTCACAAACGATCGAAGTGGAAGAAATCGCACTTCAGAAAGTACCTACTTGCACAAAAGATCGGATTACGGGGACGTCTAGGGATCAAGTAACAGCCGCTTGTTACAAACAACAGCTTGTTATAAACATATACCTCAGGCTCTCACCAATACCAAGAAACAAGTGTCATTCCCAGCGTCCATCACAAACCAAGAGGGCCCAGGATATTGATACGAGAAATTCAACATCTTGATCGCGATCGTCACGAGCTACTACGTATGAATCAAAATGTCACTTCGCGAAGTTGAAGAAATGGAACGATAGAAAAGAGTACAAAAGATTGGATTACAGAGGTAAACACCTATTACAAACATATACCGCACAACACCATTCAACACGAGTCTTTCCCGTCGCTCAACATCATACTCCCAGAGAAGTGACACGAGTATTTCAACAAGCTCATATCATCAGTGGGATCTTAGGTACCATACGAGAGGACGCTAGTCTTTCCCAGAGTTCCGCTTCACGAGTCAGTCGAGAGGTGATCAAGGAACACGAGTACTTTGACATCTCCACCCGCGAGTTACGTACGAATCAAAATGACGTCAAAGGTACCCGGCCGAAGATCTGGAACGATAGAAGAAAGTTCAGGATCAGACCACGGGGACAAACAGTCAAGCATCCAACCGAAAGGGCAACACGAAAGTAAAGTTAGAAGCAAGCAAAAGAACTCCACACAACTTTCCACGGCTCTGAACAGACAACACTACTACCAAGCATAAGCACGAGACAGTTGCAACTTTCGCCTGTTGCCTCTGAGCCGATATGGGAGCGACAGTATTTGATAGAGAGCGGTGAAAGAAAACGACACGAGAATTTCGACATACCTATCCGAGTCCTCGTGGCCGACTTGTGCACGAATATGGCCCCTATAAGAACCTTCAGTTCAACAATGGCTCTCTTCACAAAGTCTCAATTCTATCAAAGAAGTACGAGTCTATTCGTGAAGGCTAGGTCAAAAAACACGTGTATTTCAACATTCCTATCAGAGGATGAAGCACAAACGAACGTGTATGGCCGGGCGTTATTACGTTGGATATAACTCTAGAAATCTATCTTCAACGACAACACTTCATAATAAGACGATAGGATGGATGAAGGCGGTAGGAGTCTATTCCTTGAAGGAACGGCACACAGCACGAGGTACGAGAACTCATTGCATGACCTTCGGTTGTACGAATAAGGCATTGTACATCAAGATGCACGACGAAGCGCTGGTACAATAGACGAACCCTCCAGATCCAAGCACGGGGACGTGAAATCAATAATATTGAAGAGAAGATACGAGAGAAGATATAGAAGCAAAGAAACACGTACTCCACAAGCCTGCCCGACCATTACAACACATGAGCTACGAGAGGATATACGAGACCAGCAGCGTTCAGTCAACTTCTACGTGGGAGCCGCAACAAGCGATGCTGCAATGGCAAATTGAGATTGCGAGTATTTCAATATATTAAGTATCGCCACAGTCGAACGAGTGACCAATTATGGATTCAGTTCTAACTATTGATCTTCCTTCGACAAGGACACCTCATGACATAGCATTTCCTCATCAAGAGGTAAGAGTGTATTCATCGATGTGACGTCCAGCAGTACGAGTATTTTGACATATCTGTCAGAGCAGTCGGTCAGGACCAAAGAACGAGTATGGCCCTTAATAATAACTCTATAAGTACTTTAAGTAGTTCTTTCTTTAACAACGACTCTTCACAAGCATTTGTACATCAAGCTGAGGTTCGAGCCCATCTGCCATTCTTCGAGGCAACGTACAAAGTAAAGAAGAACGAGTTCCTCAACATACTTAGTCCATAAGTATCAGAACAGTCAGACCAATGCACGATAATGGACCTTGACTTCAAGAATCAAGATCCAAGGTCTGGCACGATGGAACTTAAGAGATTTAACCTAACATCCTCTCAAGGGAACGGCTTCGAAAATTAACCGACACAGAAACACATTTAAGTTGACAAAGTAAAGAACGTGGTACAACTCCATATGAAATGATTCAAAGCGACCGCTTATAATATACGTGAAGAACGGGAGACTGCCAAGAACGTACTGATACGGGACAGCCTTAGTGGTTAAGACCGCTAGTGCAGTGAGCACGAGTATATCAATATTCCAGTGTCTTTCAGTGTACTCCATGCGCACTTATGACCCCCACGTGAACCTAACTACAAAGACCGTTGTACGACCGAGTATCCTCCGCTCAATCGTGGCTCGAGCGTTATGATTTTTTCACTGGTCCTGCCGTTTTGGGCCACTGGCCGGGCTGCCTCCTTCCTTGTTCGTTTGGCTTGTTTGACACGGGTGATGGGTCTAAGGATATAATCCCTTTAACCCCCATCCTCTCAGCTGCTGTTTCTTCCTACCAAGCCCAACAGCAGCTTGCTACGAACGTATACCTCACACCAAAACGACGAACACGAGCTTTTTCAGCGTCCATCGCCAGCCCAAGAAACCAAAGACACGAGAATTTCAACCTATACATCGCCGCGAGCTAGCTGCACAGAAAGCGATATCGCGATTCACATTCAAGGCGCACCGGTGAAGAAATGGAACGATACAAGAAGTACAACGCCCGCGGGGACGAGAAATCAAGTACTTAACAACAGCTTGTTACAAACGTACACCACAGCACATGAAAAAACACAAGTCTTTCCCAGCGTCCATCATCGACCAAGAGAGTCAGGTTACGAGAAATCCAACATAAACATCTCCGCCAGCTACGCACGAATCAAATGATATGGCACTTCATGAAGTTGAAGAAAGGGAACGATAGAAACGACCTTAAGATCAGATTACGGCCCTACGGGAACGAGTAATTAAGTAACAGCAGCCTGAGCTTGTTACGTACAAACAAATACCGCACAGAACCAATCGAAACGAGTCATTCGTGGTGCTCAGCATCATCAAGTCAAATGCTACGAGTATTTCAAGAAGCCCATCAGTGGGACCTCAGCTACACACAAAAACAACACGAGTCTTCCGCAGCGCTCGGCTTCGCGCATTCGATGGGAAGTGAAGTAGCACGAGCACTTCAACATATCCATCGCCGTGATTTACGCAAGAAAGGTCTACGCTGAAGAATTGGAACGATAGAAGAAAACTCGAGATGGATTACGGGGACGAACAATCAAGCACTCCACCGAGAGGTAAACACGAAAGAAGTAAAGTTAAAAGCAAGCAAGAAACCGCTATACATACAACCATGTACGGATCTTACGGTCTAGACAATCCTACTACCAAAGACTCGGATGAGCACACGAGATAGTTGCACCTTTCGACAATTGTCTTCGAGGTTGAGCCTGCTTACGTGGGATCCTCAGTGTTTGATAGAGAGTCTACCCGTGAAAAAGAACACGAGCATTTTGACATACCTATCGGCGCACCCGGACTCATGAACGTTCGAAGTGTAGCCCTTCATTGTAACTCTACAGATTAACCTTCTGTTCAATAAAGACGCTCTAACTCTTCACAAAGTGTGGGTGCTATGCACGAAGCACGAGTCTATTGATGAAGGCAACGGCGAAAGGCACGAGCATTTCAACATACGTGCCAAGTGCATGCATGTCAGAGAATGATTCGGAAGCACCAAGGAACGAGTACAGCCTTTGGTTATAACTCTTTAGATCTACCTGCAAGTCTCTTCATGATAACTTGATTACCTTCAAGACGAGTCGGCGTACGAGTCTATACCTCAAGGCAAAATCCAGGAGTACGAGAAGCTTAACATACCTTCTGACTTCGGAGCAATGTACGAGTATGGCCTTTGGTTCAAGTTATTACTCTAAGAAAAGATCTACTTTCAACAACTACTACACGTTCCGATAAGTAGGTAGTCTGGATGAAGTACGAAGCTTTTTCTCGAAAGCTAATCAAGGACACGAAAACTCCAACACACCCTTTGGTTCTACGATCATGGCTCTAAACATCCTCGTCAATAACGAAAACTTGGTTACGATAGACGGGCCCTCCTCATCCAAGCACGGGGACGAAGAATCAAGCAAATCGAAAAGGAGGTACGAAAGGAGATAAAAGCAAAGAAGAAAGGAATCGACCAGCGTGTACGGCCACTTCTCAGAATTGTCGCGAGAGCACGCACGAGCTAGTTAGAACTTCTAGCCATCATTCGCTACGAGGGATCTAAACATTGGATACCTCTAGGTCGAATTGAGAGTACGAGTATTTGAATCAAGAGGTCGGCACAGTCGGACGAGCGAACGGCTATGGCCTCAATCATGATCCATGAACTCTCTAGATCTACCTTTAAAATGACTCTTCACAATGAGGGGGTAATCCTTGAGGAAGTACTATGAGTTTATCCACCGATGCGACGCCAAACAGTACGCGTATTTCAACATACTTATCGACGCAGTCGGCCGGGGCCAATAGACGAGTATAGCTTTAAAAGCATTACCGAACATATCGTACGATAGAAACGATCTCAAGATCCAGGAACGGGGACGACGATCAAGCACGGATGAGTTTACGAAGGTCGATACAGAACGACACCAAAATTCACCAAACTACGTTGTACTATCAAAGTCAATTTCCGTATGAAATGATTCGAAGCTACCTTTATACAATATAATACATGTAATCTACATCAAGCACAAGAGAAGGCCCGAGACTGATACCGGGGAGCCTGAGTGGTTATTTCCGGGACACCGAAGACCAGTACGAGTAACTCAATCTATCGATCGGAGTATTCAGACGGATTCACGAATATGGCACTTAACATCTGCTTCGAAAACCTGGTACGATAGAAGAGACCACAAGTTCCGTTTACGGGAAGGCGCAATCAAGCACCAGAGAGAATCGGAGTCTACGAAATTTCGAAACTAGAAGCAAAAAACAAAGAAAAAAGTTCCACACAGAAGTAATCCCTACTAAGTTAAGTACTTACTTATTCATTTATTGCGATTTCACGAAGAGTCACTGTACCAGTGACGACAGCGAGATCGTCACATCCCCGATATTCATACTGAATCGTGTGACGTCAGTGCGGCTCTGCTGCGGCTCCTTCTCCGCTCTTCAGCCGCATGCACGTCTTACTCCCAAATCCGGTTAGCCCCGCCTTACACAAGCTCTTTGACGACAGCTTTCCTTCCTTCCTTGACAACCCTCGTCTCTCTCGCAAACATCATCAACTCGGCCCCACCATGCCAGCAACTACCGTCACGCAGTCACTTTGCATTGCAGCGAACTGAATCAGCTTCCAGCGACATCAAGGCCCTGCATTCACCGCGCCAACTCATCGTCCAGAAACACCAACAACCTCGCCGGCGCGGCTCGACCAGCAAGCCTGACACCGTCAGTCCACACGACTCAATCTCAGCCCTACAAGGCCTGCATCTTCAGTTACACGACCTTCATGTCGCTATTGATTCTTCAGAACAACATTTGGTAAGACGCTCGACTCATCCAATCCGGTGTTTGCTGCAGGTGCCAGTTATCTGACGTGCCCCATAGGGCTGATCCCACCATGTGCTGCACTTGAGACAGAGCATACCCTCGGACCAAAAGTACAAAGCGGCGGCTCGAAACCCGATCACCTTCATTCACCGCAAAGTTGAATTCATGAACGACAGCGATACGGCAGTTACGAGCATGTCACCATAACTGTGTGGTTGGCCGCAAATATTGGGCACGATTGAGCAGTCAGCGTTATGCATTGCTCTTGCCTAGTGCAGAGAACGGGGGCACACCGAATACCTGTCGCAAATACCGAGTTATCGTGTTGATTGGAATTTGGAATCTGGAGACTCAAGCGACAGGTGCACAACCGGAAGCTGTTGGGCCAGCAAACGATGTCGCCAACGTCTGATGCTGCAACGAGCATCGAATTCCATGCTGCTAGGCGGCTGGGCTGCGAATCTTCGGGATTCCGGACATTCCGACGACGGTTCGCTATTACTCCGCAAAATCTGGGTGGGCATCCAGGACATTTCTCGGAAAGGAATCCATCACGCTCTGTTACCTTTCACCTTCCGAAATACAGCTCGATTCCGTTGCCGGCGACCCCTGACTTGCCCGGTATACTAGCAGTCTTCCATTGTATCGTCTGGATCTTCCAAGGATTCAATCGAACAGCCTGTGGTTAATCGCCATCCGTGTCAGTGGAGTACTTCCCGTAGGATTTGGGTGCTGTTCCAAACCCAATTCCAGATTTGGGAACAGAATTTGGAACAACAATTCTTCCCGTAGCAACTGGCTTCCAAATATCTGAACAGACTCCCAAAGGGTATATCCAGCCAATCAGCGCTTGTTATTCACTTGAGGATTTGGAAAGAACTTGGGAAAAGATTTGGGAAGACCCCCCTCCCCCCCCCTCCCAAATTTGGGATTTGGAAGGTCTCGATATCCAAATTTTAGCGCCCTTTTTCCAAATTTTGGATTTGGAACGTCCAAAAAGCGATCCAAATTCCTACGGGAAGTACTCCAGTATTCAAGAGTATGCATGGCCTTTCGAAGCAACTTTTCTCTAATTTGTCTACTTAGATCAACGAGCATTCGAGATCAATTCTCCGAATCCAGACTGTCGGAACTCCTCTAAGAACGCCTTACTCAGACACAGATACACCGCAAACTCCATTATCGTTAGTCTCCTCATATATCCATCTCATCATGCATTACAAAATCGGACCCTATACGATGAACGCGACGAAAGCATCACTTCGAAAGCACTGCCGAAGAGATTTGATCTTAGGAGGCCTTCAATGCATAGCCAAGCCTGTTGAGCTGTCAACGATCACGAGTGCATTAGCCTACCGCCCGTTGTGGATTGCGGCTCATTGAGGTATGGCAAGTGGGGCCAAGTACCTTAGCGACAGACGCTTACCTAGTTAAGAGAGAGGGTATATATGCGGCACAGGCCCTCATTTCCACTCAACAATCTGAATCCACAACCGTTATCCATCTAGCGCCAACAAACTGAAAGCTGTAGGGTACCCCCACTACATACCGGGCCACGAAAGCTAACGAGTGCAAAGGAACAAATCGACTCTCTGTTACAGGCCTCCCGTGGCTAAGACGCTTCAGATCACGCGAGTTTTACGTCATAACAATGTCCTCCACCATCTCCCTTCTCGCAAAGGGCAACCATACGCAAACACTTGCTGAACTCCACACCGCACATCTTGCCGACCCTCACAACATCAGCATTCGCATCGATGCGAGTATTGCTTCCATACTGCTCAGTCAGTTCCAGCGAGTCATTTCCGAGTATCTCAGCTCACGTATACTGGAGAACGTGGAAAATAAGCCCAACGAAGATGAACGAAAAATGGCTGGATTGGTTATGGCTTTTGCGCGCATGCACGTCGACCTCGATGCAGACTCGGCGTGGGAGCAAGTGAAGGATCTCGAGGGATGGATTCTGGGAAGAAAAGGCTCAGAGAGATATGTTAGTCCCAATACTACCCTTAATCTTTGGAATGACGAGACTAACCTCCCACAGGGCGTTGCTCTCGTCTTCTTCCATTCGATATATCAGTACGCCCACCTGGGTGTCACAAATTTCCAATCACCCGACGATATTCTCAACACCACATCCTTGCTTCAGTCACACCTAAATTCGCTCTTGAATCTGAACGAGTTCGACGAGATAGCCGTTATCCACGCCCTTCCCCATTTCCCAGTCTCTGCTACCACATCCAGCTCGGAACACATTTGGCGCTATGAGACTGTTCAGACCGCCATCGACAAGAAGCGGGCCTTGATTGACTCCTCGTCGAATCCGGCAGAGGAGGACCGAAAACTGGCATATCTCAACTTCCTCAAGACGGTCATGACTCTCGGTCTCGTAGGCGCTGAAGATGATGTTGACGAAAAGTTCGAAACCGTGGATGTCACCGAAGGACTGGAACACAGCAAGCCCATGGATGAAAAAAAGGGCGAGTTTACGGGATGGCGCGACCTTCTCGCGGTATTTGCTTTACCCGAGGATGAGCGGGATGTGAGGAAAGTCAAGAACATTGTTGAGAGGTTTGCGCAAGATGGTGACTGGAGAGGCGTTGATGCAGGTCTATGGATTCTACAAAAGGCGCACCCTGACTGCTTCCTCATGCGTGCCGGCCTGGATGTAGACTTTGAGGATAATCAAATGTGGCTCAAGAGGGTGTTGCAAATGCGCTGTGGGCAGGGCTCCGAACTAGCGTTCTGGGCTGGCTACGCCTCCTTTCTCTCAACGCTGAAGGAAGAAGACCTGTCGACCGAGACGACTCTCAGTCTTTGCAGCCAGTTTTACAAGACGAAGAGTACTTGCACGGTACCCACCATATCATACAACCTCACCCTCCCAATCGTTATCCAAACGAAGAGCTTGCAATGGGCGGACATCTTGCTTGATCACGCCGCTCTTACGGGTAATCAGGGGCTTATCCAACAAGCGAACCGTATCATCTACGAGCTCTCGGGTGGTTCATCAACGGCAGATTACTACAGGTCGCTTCGCCATTACGAAGTCGCCCCTCCCTCGGTTAGACGGACGATTATACTGGAGTCGCTCTACCGTTGTGCAACTCAGGACTTTGAGGCACAGTACAAAGCCGCTTTGGAGCTCACTCACCACGCTCTCACAGCCGAGCTAAAGGCTGGAAGTGCGAGACCGACTGGTGCACCGTGGGCGCAAGTTGCCAGGGATGTCGCTAAGGCACTGGCAGATGACGAGAGGAAGAAGAGCAGGGAGTTGAGGATTGAGGCTGCCGTCGCCGCTTCATATGTCGACTCCCACGATACCGGAATCCAGGTTGAGGGAAGGCATCTGATCGATGTGCTACTCTCCAAATGCACTTCTGCCAACGAGAACCTTCTGAAAGCGGACTTGCTCTACACCAAAGCCCGAGCTCAACTTCGCAGCGTTAGAGAAACAGGCAACCGAGGGGCATTCAAGAAGGCGACTGCTGCATTGGACGAGTCGAGGGCCATCTCCGATGCCCAAGGCAACACAGATGATGTTGCCTCTTGTCTTGTTCTAACAGCATTGCTATGGTACAGCTACGGTCTTCATTGGAATGGAGAAGGTTTCAAGCAAGCGCTCTCTGCTGCCGAGGAGGCCGAGAAAGCTTGGAGGCACAACCATACCACCCTTGGTGGCCTTCCTGGTGTTGATGGCGTATTCTGTCGAGTTCCCTCTCTGGCTGGAGACGATGTTACACTTTTTGGTCTTGTCTACGACATAGCAGAGGGGCTGAACGAGCTGGGCCCTACTTTGGCATACGGCTGGGTCCAGAAAGCCGTAGCCAGATCGGGAGCCGAACGAGTCACACATCCACCGCTCCCTAGCTCCAACACTCCAAGGAACGAAGAAGGGAGTATGGAAGATGCAGAGCAAGCAACCCACGTTTACTACCTGCCAACACCACGCCACGTCTGCCTTCTCATCCAACAACCCTACGGCAAGTTCAACCTTCTTCGCCTCAAAATTACCACCGCAGATGTGCGTGCTTGGCTTGGGAAAGTGGTTGAGTCAAGGAATGAGATGGACCTAGAAACTCTTGTCTCTCCTCTGCCTGAATTGGTGGAGGAGGGCGAGTTGATTGTTGCTCATATGCCGGATGGATGGGAGGAATTGCCTTTACATCGATTGGAGATCCCTACTGAAGAGGGAATGAAGGTGTTAGGGGATAGGAATGAGGTTGTTTATGCCGGAGAAGGGGATGATGAGGCTGTGGCTGGGGTGGGGCTGGGAGTTTGGGCTTAAGTGGGACTAAGTGAAATGATCTTATTGAAGTGTCTTTATCCTACGTTGGCGATGTACTCTCTTGTGGTTTATCCCCCCGTCGCACAGCGTCTTCTCGGGTTGGTTCACTTCGGGTTCTTGTTTGTTTTGGTTTGCTCGCAAGCGTGGGGAGGTGATTTCAAGTGCGTATGCGGGACTGCTTACTAGGCGAGATGCTCGTACATCCATCGTTGATCGTTTTCTTTAAGTTAAACACTTGCTACTATAATCACGATTCTTATTTTCTTCTGCAGATCTGATCCCGTACGATCAATTAGGACATGAACCACACCTCTCGTACGAAATTGCCAGTGTGGTTGTATGTGATGGTCCGAGCTCGCTTTCCAGAAACTCTTCAACTTCCCTTGATACTTAGTTTGCCATGTCCACGTATATGTCTTTTTATCATAGGAGCAGTTCGCCGTTTGAAGTCTCGTAAAACTTGCCGATAGCGTCATGCAAGCATGTCGTTCTGGTTTCCGATGCTTTGCCCAGTGCCTGCTTAGACCGTGCCAATTCTTATTTGAATCATTTGCTACAGGGCGGCCATTGTCTTCGCTTGCTTCGGTAACAGATATTTCTCACTCCTGTCATGTCACTCGTAAGGCCTTTCCTTTGGCTGATCGTTTTACGTCCTAGCGTCAGATCTTCCTGTCAGAAGAGGAGGTGGAGGGTGTAACGGATAGGTTGTATTGGGAGTGGAAAGACCATGCTATATACTGCCGAGGTAGCCAAGAAGACCGGAGGCGGACATACGGCAACGCCGTATTCTGACACTTCCCCTCGCATCCGGGCTTCTCACCGGCATGCCGAGGCTACGAACATCAAAGTTCAAGACCCAGGTTAAGTCCAACCGCCAAAGTCCTAGCAAGCAAAGCAACTAAAGAAAGAGATCCAGTGAATAGGCCAAACAAAACGATCCAAATGGAACAAGGTCCAAATGTGACAGAAACAGAAGCACTTAAAACACCAGCATCCTCGGTTGACCAGAGCCCATATCCTACTCGTAGTACAACCTCATTCTCGGAGTCCTTTTGGCACCATACAGCGGATGCAGGGAAAACCCAGTGGGACAAAAACCCTGCACCACTCCGAGTCCACCTGAATGAATACAGGCTTCCAGAATAAAGACAACGCCAGAAACAGCAAATGAAAGAAAAGACGACACGGAGACGCAGCCCAGTAATACTTCCCCTCGTCTCCGAATAGAAAAAACAGTGGAACTTCGCCTCGATCCAGATTAAGATGATAAACCAGATCTGACATGATGGTCAATAGTCGCGAGGCACCGCAAGGCTTCCAAAATATAACAACTGGCAAGGAGAAGAATAAGACGCCCGACTGAAAATGGCAGTAAGAGAAACATCATCGAACCGACAGAGGGCGGGGACGAGACAAAGACGCAAACGAAAAAGGTACAAGTGCAAAGAGTGAAAATGGAGCCGGGGACGGAATCCTGCATATTCCCCTCGTCTTTGGCTCTAAAATAAATGAAAAGACACTTCCTTTCGCTTCAAGCAGTAACCTATAAAAACGTTAACGTATCAAGGCTCTTAAACTCCTCAGTAACAACTGCGCCCTAACACTTTCCTGAACAGCGGTAGTAGTAGCCGCTCAATAGGATATGTGTCGGCATCATAAACAATCCACGAGCTAGGCCTCAAGCTGATCAGACTAAAGCCGCACTCGAGAATGTCAGATCCTTCGGCAACCTGCGCTGGCTTCAGCTCACTCGCTGGAATTCGAATGTCCACAGCAGCTCTCTGGCTGGCAACCCACATCGGACAGCAGGGTTGCATCTTTCAGACAACCTGCTCTGGTATCACGTTACTCGCTGGCATCAGCATCCTACGGTGACTGGCAATCGGACGATGACATTCCATCAGGACAACCTGTCCCAGCATCAGCTCACTGGCTGGCAATCCACATCAGACAACGGCGTTCCTGTAGGCAACCCGCTCTGGCATCAGCTAACTTGCTGGCATCAGCACTCTACACTGACTGGCAATTCACATCGGACAACGGTGTTCCATCTTTCAGGTAACCCGCTCCGGCATCAGCTTCACTCGGCTGGCAATCCACATCAGACAACGGCGTTCCCGCAGGCAACCCGCTCTGGCATCAGCTCACTTGCTGGCATCAGCACTCTACAGTGACTGGCAATTCACATCGGACAACGGTGTTCCATCTTTCAGGTAACCCGCTCCGGCATCAGCTTCACTCGCTGGAAACAACCAATCAAGAACAGCATGAAGGCTGGCCGAGGCTTAACCATCGGGCTTCAACAGCATAACAACTAACCGCAGCATGAAAGCTGCCGGACGTTCAAACAGCACAACAGCCTGCCGAGCTCAGGCTTAGGCACTGGCCTTCAACAGCATGACAGTTGGATCGACCGATGCCCGCTGGCCGTTGAAGCTCTCTTCCGCATCCAAACAACACCAAAGCCAACCATCATACCTCAAGACCATTGTGATGGTGAAAACTTTGAAATTCGATGTTATACATACAGCATATAGCGATAAGATCATCGACGGCGCCGACGTCTCAAAGTCTCATGATTATGTGTAGTGATTGCGTGGTGTGGCTTTCGTGAGGGTCTCGGTCGCAAGTGCGGGGTCGAAGCGAAAAATGTGAGATTTTGGTGTTCTTTAGCCAAACGAAAGCGTAACCGGAGCGAATTTCGAAGAGAGGGCAGAATACTCGAATCGACAAGGACAAGCTCTCAAAAGCTCAATGCAACATCGCAACAGAGGTCGTGTCGAAAGGGCGTCATAACCTGTCAGAAGAGGAGGTGGAGGGTGTAACGGATAGGTTGTATTGGGAGTAGAAAGACCATGCTATATACTGCCGAGGTAGCCAAGAAGACCAGAGGCGGACATACGGCAACGCCGTATTCTGACACTTCCCCATATGGCCATATGCATTGCTCCACGGGAAGCATTATCACCTACTTAGTACTTACGTGGATTGTCTTGCAAGTTCAGGAACGCTACGTACTGGTTCGAATTCGATCACACCGCTCGGGCTCGTTGGTTTTCGTCTCTGTAAAATTGTTGCTTGTGAATATTTCCTGAGTATTCGTGATTCCCTTTTGTCCTTCTGGTACTGAACCGTGAACTTGAAGCCGTGTGGAAGATTCTGGATCCTCTTGGCATTTCCTATTCTTGGCTATCGGTTCGACGTTGCGTACTGCGCTGCATTTCATGCGGGAGAGAATGATGAAGAGGATGCGGTAGATGATAGTACAGGATTCAGCTGCAGCGTTCCGGCTTCATCTTCAAGGTAACGTGCCGATCGAATGTTTTTGTTCATTTTTTGCCTTTTGGTGATGTTCCAACTTCCCCAGCCAACATTGCCGTAGCTGATGCTTGACTCCTTAACTTAGTACGATTTCGAGATGCTTGCATATTAGAGTCATTGGATAGGTAGCTCTCGGAAGTCTGCTCGCGATTGTCTCTACTCAATGCTCGAAAGCCAACGCGGTGAATGCTATTCTTTCGTGTGTCTTCCGGAGCAAACTCAAATTGAGGGAGATGATAACTCCGGGATGAGCTCTTGATACACTCGTACTATTCGACCTTGAGTTAGTAATGTCATCCCCGTTGTATACGGCTTTGAGTGTTGATAAAATAAGAGGAACCTGGCCGTACGTCTTCTATGAGATTGCCATCTTTTATCATTCGGACGGGATTATTTCCAAACAGTCTTTTAGTTTCCACCTGTCGTGCTGGGTTTCCGGTACACACACGTACGCACTCGCAGCTGAGGGAAACTCACTCGTGGCTACAAGACGAGCTTGCAACTGAGATGTCCGTCGCTACTGTGACCAAAGTTCTCTTATTCCTACTCGTGTTCTGATCTAAGGCGGTGTGATTATGCTACTCGGTGCACTGTGGCTCCTAATACGTCTTTCTGCTTGCTAGTATACAGGACTGGATATGTACGGCTTTTTCCACCTTGGTAATCGCTTGAATTTGGTAAACAAATCTCGTAGAGATGCATCGATGCTGATCTATGCACAAATCTTGTCTTTGTGCTTCTTCCTTAGAACTGGAGAAGATTACAAACTACACCCCCATGGCGGTGGCTCGATCCGGCTCAGAGCACAACACCCCGAGTTCAGAAGGAATACAAAGAACATTAAACACTGACGAACCGGTTCATTTCAACCCGTTTTGCCCACTGGCACTACTACCATCTATTATACACTGGCAAAGTCCCGGACCTTATCTGCGCGCTCTCTCCTTCTATAATCCCCAACCCCCACACCTGCACCCCTCGCAGCCGCTCTCTCAGCAACACCCGCCCTTCCACATTCTCTCCTCCTCCCTCCCCTCCCGATCCCACTTCCCCGTCCCAATAAACCCCAGCACGCCAACCCCCAACCTTCCAATCGCACTCGCCACACCCACCGCCCCTGCCCCAACAGCCCTCATCCTCTCATACCCATCCCGACTACTCACACCTCCCACTCCAATAATCAGCACCTCGTTCAACCCTCTCTCATCCAACCCCCTCCGCAAAATATCGAGATTCCCAAGAGCAAGCGGATGCAACGACTCCCCCGCCATTCCGCCAATCCCTGTTCCATCTGCACTGTTCAGCGCACGGCTGAGCGATGAGGCGGGAGGGTGGATTGCTGTGCAAGATGGCGAGGGTGTGAGGAGGAGACAGGAGCCGAGGGTGTTGCAGGAGGTGATGAAGACGAGGCGTTTTGCCTTTAGGAATGGTTCGAGGGTATCGAGGATTGAGTGGAATTGGTGGGAATAGGTATAAGGCGGGACTTTGACGCCGATTGCGAGGGTGGGGTGTGAGGGGAGGGCGTCGAGGTATGTTTTAAGGGCTGCTGCGTCGTAGGCGGGCGGTGGGGCGTTCTCGATGTTGGGGCAGGAGAGGTTGATTTCGATTGCGAGGTTGAGGGTGTGGTCTTTTGCGAAGGTGGTGATTTGTTGGATGAGGTGGGCTACTTCTTCGGGACTGCCGGTGATGGAGATGATGAATGGCTTTTTCTGGTTGCCATCTTCGGTGATGATGGTCTTGATGGCGTCGAGGTAGTAGGAGAGTGGATGTGGGGAGTAGCCGTATGTGTTGAGGGTAGTGGTGGATTGAGTCGTGTATTGATGAATGCTATCGTCGTGGGGGTAGCCATTGAGAGTTGTGGTGCGCGTTGTAACTGCGCCAGTGTGCCTCGAGTTGTAGAGCGTGCGGAGGTCGTCGATGGTTGTAGCCCAGGGACATGCGGTATTGAGGAGAGGCGGATCGATTTTCAGGGTCGGCGATGCCGGTGATGAGTTGGATGCGGTCATTGTGGAAGAGTGGAGATTGCGGTACTAAGAGGCTAGGATGACGAGCGCGCAGCGGGTGCCGGAGGGCGTTTATATAGAAGATGACTTTATCGATAACGGGTGTAGAGCGGAACGGCAGTTGGCAGGATGTGCGGCGATAATGGATCTGCGGGTGCGGAGCGGGCGGCTCCGACGTTGGAGCTTCCGGTTGGGGATTAGTGCGGGTGAATTCAGGGTTTTGACAGGGTCTAGGGTGATGTTAATTTATGTTCGGAACGTTCCGTGCAGAGAAGCTTCGAAGGAAGATTGGTGATGTAACTTTCGAAGCGGAGAGGGGATGAGAATGCTTGATGAATATACTGATTTGGTTACTTGCTTCGAAGCTTCACTGTTTGTCCGAAGATTCCCAGCAAATAACCAAGCTGTGACGAACCTGGGGGAAAGCTTTTGATGGTTTTCTAGTAATGTGAAAGTCCGCTTGTCTTACCCTAACTGTATTGTTGGGAATACCCTAATATTCCCGCTACATAAGATCACATTTGAATGCATGTACTAACGATTGCTAAAATCAGTTTGATGGTGACTCCAGATTGGTGTGAAGATATCCCGATTACAGAGTTCTGAATACATTATTGATTGGATAAGAAAGGGGACGATGGTCAAAGGGAATGGAAACAATCGAAAGGACGAATGAACGAGGAGTCACCTTTAAACGGCCGAAGTACAACTCATGAGCTAAACCGACTTCCATTTTCAATTCCAAAACGGTCCTTTTTGCAATCCAGGCTTCTTTCCTACTTGTTTCTTGCTTAATTTCAAGCTTGCTTTTTCCGACATTGGTATCCTGAATCTTGTTCGCCGGCAGGTTAAGTAGTAAACTGATATTGTGCAGGGAAAACATCAGCCTGGATGAGAAAGGGCCGGGGACGAGGCCTGCCTACGATGAATTGCAATAGCGATCCATCGGCATGCCAGTATTCTTCAGGTAAAACTAATGCAGTACGGTAATTCAACTAAAATCCGCTATACGAGCGCTGACGACCAGTTAACGCAAACGCTCGAAGCACCTATCCCACGCTTTTCCAACGAAGCTTTTCGCTTCTATCCAAGAGCCAGTACCAAATAGTGCATGCAAAACCAGTGATGCTCAAGACACAATCTAAATGGCAGTGGTTTAGAATGGTGACGGTGGCCGAAGAATAAGAAGCTGGTCGGAATCGCACACGGAATTCAAAGAGAGCCCGAGTTCGAATGACAGCAGCCAATGGTCGCTTGGTGTACGATCAAAATGAGTTCTGTTTTGCATGAGAATAAGACGTACTTCTTACCACTTTTCGAGGAGGTTACTGCTTCGGTTGCGGTTAACGGTTGGGATTTTGCGGATCATGATGGTGTTCAAACTTAGCCATTGAGATGTCTTATATTTCCGCTCTCTGACGACATATAGGAAACGGGGACGATAGCGTAAGGGGTACCTAAACTCTCACACTTTTCTACGCACGCGGGGAGAAGATGAAAATAGTGCGCATGCTGGAGCCGGAGTGTACGAGTTCAACTTGCATCTGGTTTTGACGCTATATATCTTCTTTTGCTCAAGCTAGCGCTGCATGCTGCTTTGTATAGAATATGATGGGATTTCCGCACCTACTTAAGTATCTAAGGTGCTATGCAAGTGAAGTTGAGCTCTCAATTCTTCTATGGCGTCTAGCAATGGGGACGATAGCTTCGAGGATTCTTACATGCACTGAACTATCCAGAGAGGAACACGTACACACGAGGAGTCATGCAATTTCAGCGAAAGGTGACACGGCGCGAGTTCGAATCACAGCTAAAGACCTTGTTGGAGCGGTTCTGCGTCTGTTCATTTGCGCACCTATCCTGTGATACTTTTGCTGCGAAGCTCCATTTGAACTCGATATTGAATATGAAGTTCAGATAAGCAATGGGGACGGTAGTCGAGCGGGTGAAGAATGAATCGCTCACGTTCTACGTTTCACGTAAAACAAAATGCATTATCAAACCACAAACGTCCAGCAAGACGAGCACGATTAGCGACTCTGGCTGTTGTTGTTTGCGCTTTGCTGTCATGTCGTCGTTGATTATGTGAAGTAGCTTCGACCGGTTTACTACGTATGGTACACTTTTGCTTATCAGGCAGAGGATAGAATGCTGCTAGAGAGCAAAGAGGAGGTAGTGCAACAGCGATTCTTGAAGGGTTGATCACGAGATGTACCAATGTTAAGCAGGGTATGTTTACGGGTTGCATGTTCAAACCATTGATGAATACTATGAACGCCCTTCTTTTGCATTATAAGGTCTTAATTCGCCTTGAACTCCCTGCTTCTGCATATGCGTATAGGTCTGGAGAATAGGAAGGTTGGTCTATATTCTCTAAGTACATGCAACATTTACAAGCCACTTTCGCAATAGCCGTCAGGTAATGGGGATGGTAGTCGAAGAGATAAGAACTACGACTGTCGGACGTAACAACAATGAAATGTACGATGCGCTCGATTACTATGTACACATGTTCAAATCCGCTTCATCGCCGGAGCCCGTAGCAGTGGGGAACTACGTTTTGCATTTGTGCTAGGGTGATTTCGACGGTAAATCACCTGCTTCTTTGCCAGACTAGTCTCTCATGATCATCTCTGAAAGCAGCACATTATCGTATCATATTGGGAGGTTTCGCACTATACTTCGTAGTCTTCTCCTGCATCCTCCAAATAAATAGCATGGTATGGTGTCCTACGTACCAGATGAGTTATCTTCTCGCATTTCGGGGTCAAAGATCGAACTAAGAATGAACCGAGACATGGTCTTAGCCGTGTTTTCACTGAGTAGAACAGGAATGGGGACGATGGTCAATGGGTAAGAATGGAATGTAAATGACCGCCCACAGTGTTGGCAACGGGGCGGCTGGGCCGGGCTTTACCAAAGCCCAAGCCTAGCCCACATTTATGGGCTTGCAAAAGAAAAGCCCAGGCCCGGCCTGCAGGCTTTTGGCAAAGCCCAAGCCGGCCCAAAAAGCCCACGGGCCCTCCAAGACTGCCAAGAAGTCCATATAAAAGATGCTGAGCAGTAATATTTTGGTGGTTTAGGGTGTAAATATTTCCTAAAATGGCAAAAAGGTAGTCTAAATTTTCATATATGGGCTTTTTGGGCCAACCAGGCTGGGCTCATTCAAAGCCCAAGCCCAGCCCATTTTCATGGGCCCTAAAATCGAAAGCCCAAGCCTGGCCCATAAGGGTAAAGCCCGGGCCTAGCCTGGCCCGGCCCGCCCGTTGCCAACACTGACCGCCCACGAGCTTCATAATAAATAATGCCTAGCGCGCACGAGTTCGACTTGGGATACACACAAGCCTGTACCACGTCGCACGAATCATTGTTTTTGGCTTTGCTTCATGTTCTAGGCGTCTACTCCGTTCTCTAAACTTGTGGCAGGATGTGCATTATGATTCTGTTCTAATTCTTTCACGTTCAAGGCTTACACCGAGGCAGTATGGCTATTTCGTAAGCAAGTAAAAACGTCACTACTCCATTTGATGCATCTACAAGCAAAATCTTTTGTGTGAAAGTTCCTGTAATGGGGATAGTAGTCAAAAAAAATGGAGTCAAAGAGACCGCTCGTTCATAAGAGTCTTAAAGAGACATCCGCTCGAGGCGCAGTGCGGTTTATAGACACTCAGCGAATTTGAAAACGGACACGCTTTGAAACAGGCTTTCGACTCTTTCCCGTTATGCTTTTGCTTCCGGCGCACCTGCTACTTGGTACTTATGCGATATGATGGAAGTTAGTTATGAAAGGGGATGATAGTACAGGAGCTTACTGTGTTCACCTGTGGATATCGAACACACGAGGTCGTCCGTTAGCTGGCGGTCCAATCCTAGGGTTTGGTTCGAGGTACGTTTTAACCATGGTGTACTATTTTATACTTTTGCATTTTTGGAAGACCATATTGACCGTTTTGAATGTGTCAAACGCCCGCGCACGGTACACAAAACTCATACTTATTGTAATTCTGTATTGTAATGATAAAGCAAGGAATGGGGATGATAGTGGAGTAGTTGAGACCTCAGGCCGGAGTTCTGCCCACCATACGGACAGATGTAAAGCAAGGCTTTGACATTTTGTTCCACAAGAGATACGTCAGTTCATTTCCGTCAGAAGGATCAAGCTTGTTTACGGTTTGCGTTTCTTTTCCTCGTTTAACTCACAGCATAGGCGTTATTTCTGTTGCAAATGAAGCGCTCAGCATTGTAAAGGGGATGATGGCTGAACAGTATTCCTCCGCTTATACGGACACGAAGCGGACAGGAAAGAGCAACTGCAACTGTTCAACTAAGATCTCCGAGTTCGAAAGCACAACAGCGAAGGCAAAAGGCAACACGATTTTTACTTGTGCATTGTCACTTAATGCCCTTTCTTTTGTTGGCTGTGTTGCATTATGAAATATAAACTAAAAGCACCCAACATCTCACCAAAAACATCACGGCTCATCATCAAGAACATTAAGAACAACCAAAATCTCCATCCACCAACACTCTTCTTGCTTTATTTTTGGATCGATTGATTCAGCCTTTGCTTCTCCATTGATCATCACCAATTTTGTCTTTGTTTGGTTTCGTTCATTGGAAGTTGTTGACAGACTGTTCTTTCACAAGATCTGGACACTTAACCTTCTCAGTCACCTCTCGCTTCTCATTTATTCTCTCTTCTCTTCTTCCAATACTTCTCACTCTCACATCTCCACTCTTCGCTTACACTTTCTACCTCATCTCCATTGTCACTAAGAAACCTCTCGCTTCTCGCTCACTCTCATCAACTCTCCGCTTGAGCATCAAATGACAGATTTCACCATGGACGACGAAAACTCTGACACTTTTCACTTTACTCAAAACCCCACCCAACCGACACAGAGATCACCTTTATCATCCCCTCATCGTCACTATTCCCCTCTTACCGACCCAGAGCCTGAGATCCCAGACTCCCAATCTTTTGGAACTCCCTACACTCCCACTCCAAAACTTCCCTCGACTCTCTTCTTCAACATTCCGATGTCTTTGACGATTGATGCGTTGAGGAAATTCAACGATGCTTGTCTCCAAGCCCCACTGCCTAGCAACAAGAAAGCCGAAATTCGAACCTCGCTTTATGCCCCCCTCGCCAATCAAATCACAATGCGCACTATCTACCAGCACGGTCCAGAAGACACTCAACAATGGTGGAAGATTCGTTCGGAGAAACAAAGTGGCTTTGACAAATGGGTCTGGATGCCGCTCACTGCTGCTCAGCTTGAACAGATCATCCTTGCTCCCTTAGCTGTTCTCGACACAGATATGACAGAAGGCACATCGGTGACAGCAAAGCCAATATCTAAAACACTTTCAGCAACAACCGCCCGCGGATCCGCTCGCTCTACAACACCTTACGATAGACATTCGCGTACATCCTCGTTGGACGACCGAACTCCCTCTTCGACTGAACTATTCCGCAAACAACTCCAAGCTCTATCGAAAAAATGTTCAGCACAAAGCAAGTCTCTCAAATCACAGGAAACGACTGTCGAAACTATTCGCTTAGAGACTGAGGCACTCCGTTTCGGTATGGAGAATCACTTAAACCTTACCTCTGAGATGGCCGAAAACCTCGACGAACTTCAGACAGATGTCGCGACTATGGCTCCATCAATTGTCCACACCCTGGAATCTATTGAAGTTCTAGCCGATAATGCCGAGCTCCAGCGCGCAGAATTCGAAGATCTCCAGAAACAAATTCGCGAGCTTCGACACGACATGGCCACCCTTGGGAAAACCCAGACCGAACAGGAATCTATGATCTCGTCCATGTCCAACAAAGTCGAAACCAATGTCTTTGACAATGCTATGCTCAACGAAATGACCGACCGCAAAAGTCGTCTCAACAACATTGTTATCTGGGACTACCCCTCTACCGACGATAACTCCAAAAGAGATGTTCTCTTAGCCTTTAAAGAAATCAATTTTATCATACCCGAAACTAGTTTCAGTGTTCGGAAGATTCGAATGTCGAATAACAAGAGTAGACACATAGTCACCTTCGTCACACCCGATTTGGTATACAACGCTGTCGGCCGCTACAAATCTCGAAATCGATACCTACAAGCCAATGGCCTCGGTAGACTCAACTTCGGTCTTGATAAGGATAAAACACAGCTTCAAGTGTGCACCGATCGTATTACGCAATATAAAGTTCAATATTTACGCGATACCGAGAACAAAGATTACCGGAAGATGGACAATGGACGCATTGGCCTTTGGGAAAACGATCCGGCTTCCAAGACACCAGATGCTACCAAAACCCAGGCCGAAGTGGAACAGATTATCGTTCCTAAGTTCTATATTGCCGGTCACCCCTTTCCACGCCTTCCATTCATCCCTGATCGCCTTCTCCCTCTCGTACCGAAAGAAAACCTGTTTGATACTAAGGCTACCGGCTCCAACGTCCTCCCTCTCAACGAAGAACGCGCCATGCCTGCTAGCATGAGAACTATCGCCAATCCTCTCACTACCACTCGGCCTCGAAGGGATTCCTCCACCTCTACCTCACATTTTATGGACTTGACCACTCCTGAAAGAGAACTCACCACTCCTGAAAACGAAACGGAACTTCGTCCCCCTGATCGCACGACGGCTCCTCCCCTATCTCCCTCAAAGCGCAAACATGCCGACATCTCCTTTCCTCCTCCTCACAATGAGACACCAGGCTCTCCCACCAAAAAGCCCCGTCAATATCGTCCTATGCCGACTGCAGGCCCACTAGAAGTTGACAGAGTTGTTACCAATCGCACCTTGGTGGACGGATTGAAATCTCGAATGGAAAGGTTTCGTCTAGAGCGAGAACAGACACTTCACGAATTTGTCGCACACCAAACTTCTCGAATTGATGATGATGATGAGATGTCAGGAGTTGAGCTTGAGGTCCCTTTTCGCCCATAGGAACACCCATCCACCTCTTCGTCTTTCTACAAGATTTGCTCTTGGAATGTACGAGGAGGGTGGATGGGAAAGTTTGACCTACCAGAATTCGTCGAACTTTTTCAAGGGAAACACACATATGATTTTGTCAGTATTATAGAACCTGGTATACAGCGTGGACAAGAACGACTCGTGCAAATAAAGGATTATACTCTCTACTCTTCACTCCACCCCGATGTCAACACTCGTGAAGGCGGCTTGTTAGTCTATGTCCACAACTCTATAAACAAACATATCCGACCCCTTGAAAACAACGATAAGAAAT